>PVIC010021648.1:0-28381 GCA_004025085.1 Thryonomys swinderianus
TAAATTAAGGGAACTCACATATTCATCTAACCATATCTTTCTCCACTGAAAAGTGTATCTAATTTTGTAAGTAATCAAGCCTTCAACTGGGAAACCATCTCTCTTAAAGCACATGTTGCTTTTACTAGTCCACAGCTTACAGTGTGTGGAGCCATTTTGTCACTACCCATAATTTATGTGATGAATTTTGCAGATGATTGCCATGTGAATTTTTCTCCTGCAGCTGATTTCCTCTATGATCTAAAGGATCAAAAGCTTGGGCCAGAGTGAACACCTATGTTCAAAATATAGTTCTAATGTGGGCAGAATTATTAGTTGTTCCAGTTCCTCATGGCCTTTGCTAGTCACTCATTTATCTTTATTCTTATGATGACATACACTGAGCAGGCATGAAGAATATATATAGTCAAACTAATCTAAAGACAAATAAAGGAAACTGATCACTTAAGCCTTCCCAAATCTAAAACTTGAGAATTATTTTTCTAAAACAAAAACTGTTATTTCTGCAGTTTATCTGCAGTACATATCTTCACAGTTCTGTTCTGCATTGCTTGGAAAATTACAGCTGTACAATGGTGTTTAATTTGGTATCATGTTCTTTCCTAAGTTATGATCTGTTTTTCATCTTTTATCAGTCACTGCACATGTAGCTGTGTATACATAATAAACTTTGACTAAATAAGTTTTAACTTCATATCTCCAAGCTCCCTAATTTCTTTAAATTACTTTGATTCTATCATCCCAACACATTTAATTGTGTCTGTACAATTAATACACATAGGGCTTCTTCTAGATGTCTAATTAAGATAAAGTAAGAACATTCCCTTAGCATCCCACAGGGCACTTGTGCTCACACAAGAAAGACTAGTTATCACTACTGTATTTATAATTCATAAACCCTGAGCTCCGAAGAATTATGCTTTAGCTTAGTTTAACCCATTATTTTCTCATTATAACCTATGAGCTTCACAACAACACAGAGACTTACAGGTAAAGGGTAATGATATGAATTTAAAAAGAACATTAACCATGTCCAAAAACAGTACGGAAGCTAAAAATTCACTTTTCTCCACAAAACACAGAAAATAAGTGAGGCCCAGGAGAAATTAACTCTAAAAACCATAGGTAAATTATGAAAATGCACTACTGATGCTTTATAGATAAGTGATAAACTTTACCTTTGGAAGACTGCTGCAAATACACAGAAATGTGACCATGAAAACATGGCAATACATTAAGATTAGAATGTGTTTGCATTACTTAAAAAGCAGATGTTCCTGAGAGAATTACAGTGATATTGCACTGACGGAATGTAATCTTTCTGAAGATGTGAACAGTTACCATGTATATTTACTAGAAGATATATTTGGACTTGGAAATGGCTCCACTGAGATCTTTACTTTCATATTTTTCTCTCTCCAGAGTCTCTGTTGATGCCACGCTTGGCCCCCAGCAAACCCTTCACAGGCTGCATCCGCCATTTTGTGATTGACGGTCACCCAGTGAGCTTCAACAAAGCAGCCTTGGTCAGTGGAGCTGTGAGCATCAATTCCTGCCCAGCAGCCTGAAGCAACACAGCACACTGCCCAGAACAGTCTGAGCACTGAAATAGCGAGCCAGTTGGCAGGAATGCAACGCCTCCTAGTGGCAGAAGCTGTCTCTACATGAAAGGGACTTCAGATTCATCAGGGACCAGACACTTCTCAATTTTCATTGGAATTCTTAACTGGGATCCAGAACGTCTGCAGTGAACAGCAGTCAAATGAGGGGGAAACTAACTTGTATGATTCAGTGCACCTGTATGTTCTGTTGGCGAAACTGCTGGGCCTGTCTCCAATAAAATAGGAATTCTAAATAAACATTGGCACACGTTTTAAAAGTTCAGTTATATCCTCAGATTCTTCTTTCAGGGGTGAAAACTTTGAATCTACCTGAAAATATCTTTGTCCTAAATTACCATTTTGTATTTTGAAGAGACTTACCAAATTTACTTAATTAACTAACTTACATATAACCTAAAATTAGACAACAGTTTTATCTTTATCAGTTTTTGACACACTAGTATATTACGAGAATATTTTGCTTATACCAGCAGTCATCAAAGTTATTACAGTTCATAAAGATTATCAGAAAAGTGTTAGTATAACTTATTCTAAGAACAAAGGAATGAAACATATACTAACTCCTTAAAAGAAAAATAAAATTGTACATGAAGAGAGGCTCCTGTACAATATTATACTGTTACTGCGTGTTTATAAGAATCACCAAGAACATTACAACAAAGGAAAAGCAAAATTATAAGATTCAATTGAAAACCATGAATGTCATTTTATTAAAAGATTTTCTGGACTGGAGTTATGCCTCCATGACAGCATTCACTTAGCATGCACAAGGCTCGAGCCCCAATACCACCACCAGAAAAAAGTCTTTCTACTTACTGCAGCAGTACAGCTAGTCTTACTTCTAAAATGTTATATTATTCTTAGTATCATATTAATAAATGCTAAAAAAGAAAAATAGATTTAAATACAGTAGGTGATAGAATATTAAAATATGGAAAAATTTAATTATACATGAGAAGATAATGAACTCTGAAGAGAAAGTAGGCCTTAATATCAGCAGGACTGAATATAAACAAAATGAGAGGACAGGTATAAAATATTTTAAGGAATTATGAAAGTCTAAAAACCTAATCATTTATTGCATAGAACAGCGTGTGTGTGTGTGTGTGTGTGTCCCCTTCTGTCTCTGAATCTTAAGTAGTATTTTGAGATCATTAAAATTGTTGATAACTGGGCTGGAGATTTAGCTCAGTGGTTCTGGCGCCTGCCTCGTAAGCACAAGGTCCTGAGTTCAATCCCCGTAACCATATACAATGCTGGGCATGGAGACTCACGCCCACCAGCCATCAATACCACATACCACAGTGCCGGGCGTGGTGGCTCACGCCTGTCATCCCAGCACTCGGGAGGCAGAGGCAGGAGGATTGCTGAGTTCCAGGCTTGCCTGGGCTACATAGTGAGCTGAGGACCAGCCTGAACTACAAAGTGAGACCCTGTCTCAAAAAAAAAAAAATAGTTGATAACTATTCATACAGAAATTAGCAAGTGCCAGCCACCATGATAAGCTGAAGTTGATTATCACTTCATTGTTTCATCATATTACTCCTATGAGGGAATGTTCGCAGCTCAGGTATTTGGTCTGTCATTCATCTCGACCTACGGCGACTCGAAGCCGGTCTGCCTGCCTCCCAGGGCACTGTGACTGTCCCTGCTTCCTTCCCTCTGACGATGGTCTGACCCTCCTGAGCGCTAAAGTAGGAGCCACAAACCCAAATGCCATCAGCCAGAGCAGCGTTCCTACACATGGGACTGAAGCTGCTGGGTCTCATAGAGAAAATCAAGAGGGCACTTGCTGTCAGCTCAGTCAGTTATCACCATGGAACACAAGCCCAGAAGGGCCAGAGTTGTCAGTAGAAGGTAGAAATTTGCAGAGACTGATATACCTGAGTCTAATATTCAGTTAGTAATTCAAGCAATGACCAGAAACGGAAAGTACATACAGACCAAATGAAACCTTCAGAGAGTCACATGTGGCTTCTGGGTAAAGATTGAATCTAAGAGTTTGGGCCACAACTGAAGTGTTCAAAACACACCGAATCCTCATGTTTCTTCCATCAGATCTAAGCAGCTGGAAATGGCTCCAATATAAGCGACTGCTATTTTTCCAAAACTTTGTCCTGGGCATCATTTCAGCAGGAACCAACTAAACTAAACTAGCCAAGTTCCAGAGCTGTCTGTACCTCTACTACTAGCCTGATGAGGCAGGTATGCATTCACATATATGTGAACCAAATCCATAAAAACTCTTCTAAATTGTCCCAAATGTACGGCCATCCCTTTTCAGTTAGTACTGCACATTTTTATGCTCACAATTGACCATCTCCTGAGCCACACAGCCCTCGTCTAACCAACACAATGATCTTCCAAAACTGTGAATTTACCATTTGTAAGAGCTTGAACCTGCTATCCGATGAAACTTCCTCTTCCCAGCTTCTAAGGGAAAAGTGGGATTTTCTTCCTGCTAGGGAGCAAAGCATAGGAATACATCATATAGAGAAATATGAGTTACGAGCTCACGGTACTTTTGAACAACTTCTCTGTCCGTTCAGAGCCACTTCAAAATGAGCAGCCCTTCCACAGCTCTGGAATGAAGGAGAAGTCCTATGTGGGCACATGCCCTGGCCCCCATCCTGTGGCCCTCTCACGGGCCAAGAAGGGCAGCATTCTATAGCAGTGGTGGCAAACCCCTGGCACATGTGCCACAGCAGGTTGTTTATGCCACACTAGACTGTCTGCATCAATGAGAGCTCTGACAGTTTTCCCATCACTGTCCTATAGCTTTCCAGTAACGCAACATACCTGGTATGAAAAAATATATCTGGTATGAAAAAATAAGACTGAACAAATGGATATTTTCTCTTGAATATTTGAATTAGGAAGCATAAAGAAAATCAAGCACTTAGCAGGTAAAGCTAAAGCCAAATCCCATATGAATATATAATTTTAAATGTTTTCAGAGATACATGTACAGAGATACCTAAAAAAAATAATTCTGGCATTTCCATTGATAAGTGTAGGATGGTACACCCATGTATCCTTTGTGCAATAATAATCGTCTCAGATCTCAGCCAAAGACTAGAGGAAGAATCTCAAAAAAAAGACACTGGAATGTATTTTTTCTGGTCCTTTTTTCTTGAATTTAACAACACCAAAGAGTATCAAGAGAAACTTTCTTGCCAGGTCCATAAAACATAAATATACCACATTCTATTCAACAGGTTTTGAAAGTGGAGCCTAGTCATTCTTTTTTCAATGGCTGAGGTTAAGCCATTTCAGTATTATCAGCAGTATACAATCACAATGCTTCTAACACCATAAACACACACACACACACACACGAGACAGAGATTATGTAAAGAGTCCAGAGAGGCAACTGAAGGAAGCACTATTCAAAAGTGTAAACATGAACTTTTGTCTGCGTTACTCACAGATGTGTTACATGTGCCTAGAATAGTGTCTGGAACGTAGGTATATCCTCAGTAAGTATTTATTGAGTGGATTTCAGGAAAGCAGGGTTTCCATAATGGTTATTACCCACACCACACCTCCTCAGGCACAATCATTTTGCAATGTTCCTGGGAGTCTAAAAGAATAAAAAACAGTAGTCCTTGTAAACTTTTTTACTGAGCCCTAGAGATCTTTGACTTATCTGAAGGTGTGGGGGAAAAACGGAAAGAATACTAGCACATCCCATCAAAAGACACAAAAAGTACTTTCTCAAGGCTTTTTTTTTTTCTTGGTACAAGGAATTGAACTTGGGCTCTTGTACCTGCAAGGCTGGTGCAGTACCACTTTAGTTAAATCACCAGGCTTCTCTCAAGACTTTAACAACCTGTCAAGTTATAAAAAGTGAGGAAATATTGGCTACCCTGCACATAAACCCCAATTGATAAAAGTTGGCAGTACCAGAGAGCACCGTTCCCAGAAGAGATTGCTAGAGGACCGGACAGGCAGGCAGAGGGCAGAAAAGACAGGAGTGCAGCCTGATAAAGTGGGAAACCACGGCAAGAGGAGTACACAAAAAGGACACGGAGCGCCTCCTGAATCCGTCAGGCCCTCAAGTATGTGGATAACGGCTGCTCAGGATCAAGCCTCTCTCTCACCAAACCGCTACAATATATTGACTTTACAATGAGCTAAAGCAGCAGCCGCATCGACAAAATACATTTTCAAATGACCGTAGCCAGAGCTTCTTGATTAAGGCCTCGGGCTACGCACCGCTCCGGCCTCTGCCATCTCCGCGGCCGCCCGCGGTGTTTGCTCCGGCCGAGGGCCCCGCCCAGGCCCCTTCGTCCAATTTGCTCTCTGGAGACAGCGCCAGCTGCGAGGAACTGACCAAGACGTCCAGAGCAGCGGAGCCCCCGGGAAGCTGCAGAGCAGGAGCCCCTTCTGAGGTGGTCACAAAAGACGGGGTGGGGAGGTGGACAGGAGACTGGGAAGAACCTCCTGAAGGCACAGATCCACAGAAGGGCTGCTGAGGTCCCCGGGGCCACTTCTGCCACAAGCAAAAGCTTTCGGCAACTGTTGGAGGGTCGGCAGAAACTCCCGGAACTCAAACGCTCCGTTTGGGGAAGTGGCACAAGCCAAATCCCTCCACCTCTGACAACCCCGTGACAAAGGCAAGAAGGCTCTGGAGGCTGGAGGTAGAAGCAAAGTATCTTCATTTAGAGGAGAACAGAAATAATTTGATACCACTACTGCTTACTGCTGCTAGCGAAGGAGCACGAAACCCTGCCGAAGACTAACTGCTAATGCAGGAGGAAGGGCTGGAAACACAAGAAAGTCTCGCTTCTGAAGGACGCTGAGCCACACAGTTACACTGCATGTCACCAAGGAGGGGAAAGGACAACAAAGAGTGTGGGACAGCGGCCCGCACAATCCCATGTACTAAAATTCGCAAGAGGAGGGCCGGAGGGTTAGCTCAGTGGTTCCGGCGCCTGCCTCGCAAGCACAAGGACCAGAGTTCGATCCCCGGTAACCACATATAATGCTGGGCGTGGTGGCTCACGCCTGTCATCCCAGCACTCGGGAGGCAGAGACAGGAGGATTGCTGAGTTCGCGGCGGCTTGCCTGGGCACCATAGTGAGCTCAGGGCCAGCCTGAACTACAAAGCGAGACCCTGTCTCAAAAAGCAAAAAAAAAAAAAAAAAATTCGCAAGAGGAGACACTGTGAGAGGATGAACCCCACGCCCCTTGGTCAGGCCAACTTCTGTGAAAAATAATTCACTGAAGCTTTTAGTGCACAACGTTATTGTAAAATACGTTCAAGTATGCACACTCAGCATTAATTTGGGTCATGTAAGCAGTGTGCAAAAACTTGGCATTTGTGGTGTTTGCCAAGACCAACTCAAAATGGAGAGATACTATACGTGTGTGAGTAACGTGGGAATGCTTTCAGTACACACATGTACTGTCACATACATGAAAGAAATCCCACTGTGGAGAAATTATACATGCAATTCTAACGAGAATTCTGTAAGTTTCTTATGTAGTGGAACCTTATTTAAATAGTATAAGAAACCTGATATATTTCTCCATAAAATTTCCAAAAAAGACAATTCCAGATAGATATCCCAAAGTATACACATTATGTGTTTCCCAGTAAATCACTTAAATATGTAGATTTAGTGTTTAATATAAAAATGAGTTAACATTAAATATTTCTGTGAGCATAATAGTATCTTAATTAAGTATGATGAATTAAAATGCATTTTTAACTTTCAAGTATAGTATCTATGTTGTTTTTGTTTACTCTTTACAATTTAGAGGTACAGGCCCTAAAACATTAAATTTTGTTAGTTGCTTTTTATTAGGATTTTGCCACTACCTTTGTTTTAAATATTTGGTACATATACTCTATATTCTGTGTAACTAGATATTTTTTAAAAAATTTTTCCCTTTAGCTGGGCGTGGAGGTTCACGCCTGTCATCCCAGCACTCGGGAGGCAGAGACAGAAGGATTGCTGAGTTCGAGGCTTGCCTGGGCTACATAGTGAGCTCAGGGCCAGCCTGAACTACAAAGCGAGACCCTGTCTCAAAAAAAAAAAAATTTCCCTTTATTGGGTTTATTAGTACATTTTGGAATAGAATACCTTATAATCACAATTATTGAGAATTTGTACCTATACATGATGTATACTGATTCTCAATCTTAATAAGATATTTAATTTTATGCCATAATATAAAGATATTTTCAGAACTTGGTTAAAAAAAAAGAGAAAACTTTTGATTAAGGAGCTGATGTCAACCTGGAGAATGGCTATGAAAGCACCATGCCACAGTTTTCTAGGGCCTGGAATATTCCCTAACAGAAAGCTTACCCAAGGCATATAAAGGAACGTAGTTGGGAAAAAAAAAAAAAAGACTTAATAGGTATCTACAGAGTGGTTCATTCAATAATAGCAGAAACCAAAAAAAAGCAGCCCATAAATATTTCTCCACAACAGATAATATCTCACTATAAAGCATGTTTAAATAAATACAAAATAACTGAAATAATCTCTTTCATCTTATTTAATAACAAAAGAAAGTAAGAATCAAGACCAAAAGAAACCACCAAAACTACAAAGATATATGGAGATTAAATAATACACTCATTAGGAGCTAAAGGTAAACTAGGAAATGGGGGAATTGTATCTGCCCCAAAGTCAGTCTTTTGGAAAAGACATTTTCATTAGATGGATGGTGGAATCCATCAAGAGAAAAGGGAAGGCAGGCTGAGTCCTGGGGACTATTTCAAGAAAAAAAAAAAAGAGAGAGAGAACATATAGAGTCGGCCTAGACCTCAAAAGTGATCCTTAAGGCTAGGATCACTTAAAGTGAAAAGATTCACCTTAAATTTTAAAATATTGATTATAAATAATTTCAAGATAATTGGCTAGGACTGGGGAAACAAAGGCTAATGAGACATCACTTCTAAAGAAATGGGGGTTTGAACCACTCCCCTGACTTCATTAATAGTAAATTTAACCAATAGTTTGAGCTCCCATTTGGAAGACATTTAAATGCTTTGCAGATTATTCATAACTAATTTGGATCTGTGTGGAGATTCCTCAGGAAACTAGCACTAGGGGTTCCATTTGACCCTGCCATCCCCCTGCTAGGAATATACCCAAAAGAATTTAAAAATCACATTGGAAAGACAGATGTACACCCTTGTTCATAGCAGCTCAGTTTGTGATAGCTCAATCTTGGAAACAACCCAAACGCCCATCGACTAGAGACTGGATAAAGAAGATGTGGTTTTTCTATAAAATGGAGCATTATTCTGCCATAAAGAATGACAAAATTGATTCATTGATGTGCAAATGGATACACCTGGAAGACACACTAATAAGTGAAATAAATAGATCACAGATAGGCAAATACCGGATCTTTTCTTTGATATGAGCACCTGTAGATGCAAATGAGCTCTAGAAAGTATGACAGTTTTTGTAGAATGGGAAATTTCCAAAGGAAATTTGGTGTGGGAATGTAATGAGCGGAAGGAATAAATATGATTCTGAAAGAAAATAAAATAGCATGTATATAGGGGGTGGGGAGGTGTGAGTGGGTGGGTATATGGGTAAAAATGAGAATTGACTTGTGTCACATATTGGTACAAATTCCACAATGTTACTTGTGATTGTGAGATGTATATAAATTGTACCAATAAAGGATCCAATTTTAAAAAATCATTACTAATTTGGGAGTATTTTCCAAAATGTGCAGAGGCCTATTTCTTACCCAATACAATTATTCCTTGCAGGAACATTATCAAGAGATATCAATCAAGTCAAAACTTGTTTGGGGCACTTACCTGAAGATATTCAGGTAATTGTCAAGTCAAGTATAAACAAAACCTTGCCAAAGATTAGCTACTAATACATCCATTATTTAGGTCTTGTCTTAGTCACTTTCTTCATGGCTGGACACAACACCCAACACACACATCTTAAAGAAGAACTTAATTTCTCAGTCCATAGTCTATTGGCTCCAAAACAGGATGGCATGGCAAAGAGGCAAAGTGAGGAACAGGTATTGACATCACAGCAGCCAGAAAACAGAGAATAAGTGAAAAGCAGGGAAGGGAGACATATCCTTCCAGGTCACCCCCAGTGGCTCAGGTTTTCTGACCAAATCCTGTCTTCTAATATATGTTTAATTACAGCTCCATGATTCAATCATCTCTCAAAAGTCTTGCTTGTGAGATGATGGTTTGGAAGGACATCTAGAAATAAACTGTAGTCACTCCAACTTGGAAGCAAGATGGTGGGACAGGACGCTTTAGTGACCAACCTCTGTATAAAACTTACGTGAATGACTATGAGCACATGGAAAGTGATCTTCCCAAAACCTAACAAAACCAGGTGAGATATGCTGCTTTTTACCTGAGAAAAGGTACACTGCAGAAGAGTGGGAGAATGGTTTACACTATTCACGTCACCCCTTCCAAATCCAGCAGCATGATGTCCAGAGACATCCCCTGGAGCAGAAGTAAGAAAGCACAAGGCTTAGACTTCAAACACAGTACCAGACTGTCACAATAAAAAAGCACCATGCAGATCCTCCCCCGCAGCTCCAGCAGGATGAGCTCTTGTTCTGGCCTGCATCACCATCAGCTAATACAGTGACCTCAAGAAACCTCAGCTGTAGGTAAGACCATTGGGAACACATGCCTGGGAAGGGGTGGCCTGGTGGCCATAGGCTTTGGCTGTGACCACCACTACACTAAACCCTGGCAACCAAAAGCATCTGCTAGAAAGAGTCTTAAGGTATCCTCTCACACTGCAGTGGCAAAAGTAGTATAAGCTCCGGGATCTGATCAGATAACTTGCACTGAAACTCTGCACAGGCTTATTTCTGTAGGAAACTCCTAAACACAGACTAGAAAATGAATACCTATGTTAATGTGTCGATGTTGATTTATAGCTACAAAAGGCCAGAATGATCAGGGAAACAAGATGTCAGCAAATGGACAAAATAAGGTACCAACGACTAACTCTAAAAATAGTATAATAGTCAATTCTAATCAAAGAATTGTAACAAAGCTCAATGGACATCAAGAAAATACAGAAAAATAATTGAGAAATTCACCAGAGAAATTTAATAGAAAGATCGAAATAATTTAAAACCAAGTAGGTTAGATCCCAGTCCACTGATAACCATAGTGGATTTAAGCTTCATCTTCAATTGCTGATGTTAATCATCTGCTCTGAGCAAGATGATCTCTGAGGCAGTTTCTAGTAAAGAAATAAAGTTGTGACCCATCTATCAGATAGTTGATCCCTGTGTTTTATTGACCATATTTCTATTTTCTTCACTTTAATGAAATAGCACAATTATTGCCATCATCCAATGGTGCCACCACTTTTATTTGTTTACCAAATCATGAGATGACACTGGCCCGTTACCCTTAACCTAGTCAACCTCCATGAGACTCAATGACACTATTTGGGAGGAATTTCCCTGCTGCTTTGTGTAGCTGGTTTTCGCATTGTTGCATAGACAGTGATGGGAATATCAGTTATTGTCAGGCAGTGATTAGCAGGGCATCTTCGGAGTTGCCTGAATGAAAGAGCACATGACATGTGATTAAGATACTAAAAAGGAAATCATTTTTAAAGCACCAGAATTTGAGTACATATTTAACTTTTTAACATCATTTGCAGTCTTTCGATGTCATAAGGTAACACAAAAGTGCAACAAGTCGAGAAATTCTAGATTTATATAGTAAAGAAATTGTGGCTGATGTCAGATATTTAATTACAGAAAATTTATAAATTTAAAAATAATCTGGGAATTCACTTTATAAAGTATGCAATGATCAATAAAGGGCAAAACATGCACAATTATAGGCATAGGTAATAATTTCATACCAATCCATTTCTATGGATATCTTTAAAAGTCACTTCAGTTGAGTGATTTCAAAACCAGAATACTTCTACAAAAAAAGAATGTACCATTTTAAATAATGTTCAAATGCAGATGGATTATCAGATTTGAAATAGCTGTTAAATGGCATGTAGTCCAAAACCATCTGCTATCTGAAGTACCTTTCCAACATTCATATAAACTTTGAACATCTCTAACAAGAAGGAGTTCATTACTTTCCAAACTAGCACATGTTATCCTGGATTAACTTTCTTTCTTTTCTTTCTTTTCTTTTCTTTTCTTTTTTTTTCTTTTCTTTTCTTTTCTTTCCTTCCTTCCTTCCTTCCTTCCTTCTTTCTTTCTTTCTTTCTTTCTTTCTTTCTTTCCTTCTTTCTTTCTTTCTTTCTTCCCTTCTTTCTTTCTTTCTTTCTTTCTTTTTCTTTTGCAGTACCAGGTATCAGGATTAACTTTAATTTTTAAAGTACATATATTTTTAAAATTAAATCTGGAGGCAGAGACAGGAGGATTGCTGAGTTCACGGCGGCTTGTCTGGGCACCATAGTAAGCTCAGGGCCAGCCTGAACTACAAAGTGAGACCCTGTCTCAAAAGCAAAAAAAAAAAAAATTAAATCTGTGTCCCCAAAATTTCTAAGCCATAAAAAGTAAATAATATAGTATTTAGGGCTGGGGATTTACCTCAAGTGGTACAGTGCCTACTTTGGAAGCACAAGGGCCCAAGTTCAATCCCTGGTACCACAAAAAAAAAATTCTAAGCCATAAAAAGTGAATAATATAGTATTTAAATTTTGCTATAGCAAACAGAAGAAAAATAAGACAAATGCCATTTATTATATTTTCTTCAATTTTGCAAACCTGATTTAATTCATGGAATCTTTATACTTTTTTTACGCTCTCTCTGTCATAGATCTGCTGAAAGCCAAAGTGATACTAAGTACGAGTTCCCACTCATTTTCCTGTCTGCAACCTTAGGCCTGCAGCAGCACAGTGTCCTGCACATACCAGCACTGCAGGTTCATTTACTTGAGAGCTGTATCTAACTTTGCAACTATCAAAAGAACAAGCTAGCTACAAATTTACTGAATAGAACTCGTACATCATTAAGACTTACAGAGATATGAAATACAGACTCATACAAGATTTTAAATAATTCTGAGCTCTATTAATACTAATTTAATACCAGCAATGTTTGCAATCCTGGATTTTTTCTTGCTAATAGTCTGTATAGGTGAAAGAGTGAGAGCTTATATTGATGACAGCCAAAGCACGTATCCTTACTTGTCTGGTAAGAAGACCTTACCTGTTTGGTGATATTTCATTCCTGTTACAGGCGGCACTAGGGTTCAGCCCTGATTCCTGCCCAATTGAAGAATCTCCCCCTTCCACTGGAAATTTCCTTGGCTGAGTTCCAAACCGTAAAACCATAATTCACTCAAAACCTACATAATACAGGTAGAATAATGAGGGCATTATTTTCAGAGTTCGTTGAAAAAAAAACTTTTGAGACAGGGTCTCACTTTGTAGTTGAGGCTGGCCCTGAGCTCACGTGTAGCTTAGGCAAGCCTCGAACTCACAACAGTCCTCCTGCCTCTGTCTCCCAAATGCTGGATTACAGGCATGAGCCACCATGCCCAGCTTTTAAAATTTTTAATGTATTTCTAGAAACATAAAATAAAAAGCATTTTAAAATATCTATACAAGTATAAATAGTACACAATAGATAGTACATACCTATCTCTTACATACAATTTTAAATCTTGTGACAAAAGCAAGATAGCCACCCCATGATAAAATAAAACATGCCCTGGGGACAGCATAACTGGACAATAGCTTAACATTAAGGGACTTCAAGTCCACTTCTGTTGTGTGGAAAAAAACTGTTTGCCTTTAAATTATTTCTCCAAGGTCAACTAAAAATATTATTAGCTACTTCCAGAATAACAGTGAGGATTAAATAAAGTAATGTGAAGCATGATGCTTAGTGCATAGTAAGTGATCAATCCATGTTACCTATTAATTATTCAGTAAATGGTACAGAACACTGAATATTTATTGGTATATATATGAAATACAAGTGATGGATACAAATAGGCACACACACACATACTCACTGGCTACTGTTGCCTCTGCAGGAATTTTCCCCACTTACTGCCCCACCCTTCACTTGCTAGGGCCAACTCATAGAATTAAGCCAGAGTTTACAATTCGATATTTTACAGAAACCTTTCATAAGCCCTTTGGCCTAAGTTTTCTCTGAGACCCTTTATTTCTGTTTTCTATTAGATAATGACACTCTAATTCAAGATTTCTCAAATATGACACTACTGATATTTGAAATCAGATAATTGTGGGGAAAACAGGACACACTATATGATGTCCTGTAGTATGCATTACATGCCAACTGCATATCTTACCCAGGTTGTGACAGTAAAAATTTCTCTCCATTATGACTGAATCATCTCTGGTAGTAAGTTTCTGCTCAGTAGCCCCTTTACGTTTCTATCTTTGTCACCACTGCTTTTTTTTTTTGAGAGAGAGAGAGAGAGAGAGAGAGAGGGTCTCACTTTGTAGCTTGCTGGTCCCGAGTTCACTATGTAGCCCAGGCAAGCCTCCTGCCTCTGCCTCCCAAGTGCTGGGATTACTGGTGCACCTAGCACCGTGGTTTGTGGTTACTGGGGACCAAACTCTGTACCTTGAGCTTGCCAGGCAGACTCTGGAACCACTGAGCTAAATCCCCAGCCCACCACTGAATTCTTAATACACAGCAGAATTTCTAGGCATTTAGTAACTACCTTGAATGTATTTGTCTTCAAAATTAGCCCACAAAAGTTAAAAAAGTGAAAAGTATCTTAAGATTATTCCTATGCCTTGTACAGAAGTCTATGCCTACTAAGTAAATGCTTATTGTTAACAGTGAAAACTAAATTATTAAGGCTTAGGTTATCTAATGATTTTTATAGATGGTGTGTCAGTTTTCAAGAAAAAGTATCTTCCTCATTGATGACTTAGTAAAACCATGGTAAACTGTATTGGTTACTATATCTATTGGTGTAAGAACTGTTAGCTTAGTTGGTGAAGGAAACACAGACTCACCAAAAACAGGCTGAGTTTGATTCCTGTAGAGATGAATAAATAAACTGTTTCCACTGACCTTCCATAGAAAGCCAGAACTGCCAAAAGAATGATGATCAATTGTTCCAGTGACACCCAGAAATTATGACATCAGAAGATTCTTTTACATAGTTTCCTACCTGCCAGAAGAATCAAATGTCTCAATTTATAAATCTAGCCACAAGCTGAAACTTGGATAAGAAGTACTCTAAAAATATTTTTAGATTTACTTGAATTGACATTGCCTTCTATTCCAACAATAGCAAACATACAAACCTATGAAGACCTACAGTCTAATCAGTCTACAAAGAATTACACAAGTGACTCATCTGACTCTGTTATCACATTATCTTCATTCTCCTTACCTCTCAGACTTTCCCCCAAAATAAGTGAAATTAATCCAATCTATCTAAACCCTCATCTGGCCCCAATATTCTCAAACACAAAACAAATTTCCATAGGCCTGTACTCGCATAGGATTCTTTATACCATGGACTCTCTCTTTCGATGCCTTGGCTATCTCTTCTTTCCTGTTTCCTCAACAGAGCCTTAAAATTCCCACAGGACAGAAATAATGGGAACTGTGAGAGGAAGAATATATACTGCACCGTCCTAGTTATTCCACTGCCTTGTCTGAGTGTCTTCTCTCTTCATACCATCTTTGCATTTCTCTGGACTGCTCTCTTTTCGACCTGGTTTTAGCTTCTGTATCAGCAGCTTACCTCAGAGAAGGTCTCTACTCAGCATTGTTTAAGTATAACCCTTAAGACAGATGAATACTACATTTCATTTGATCATTGTTGTGATTTGTATGCAGATGTTCCCCAAAGATTCAGGTGCTTATAAATGGACTTTTCAGGGCTGCCTGGATCTAAGGAGTGGGATCTGAGATTAAGGGTATATGGTACTAAATTAGTCCACTGACAGAATAAGCATACTTCCGGGTGCGGATAATGGGAAGGCCTACCTTGATGTGGATGCCACCACTTTCCTGCCTGAGAGGAAGCGCAAGGGAGGCTTCACTCACTGCTACTTCCGCTGCTGCTTGTTACCCCTAGCAACAAGCTGCTTTCTCCCTGGCTGGTTTGTTTTCTCCTTTGCAAAACCCTTCTGCCATGCCACCCCTCCTTGCAGCCAGCCCATTATGGACTAAAACCTCTACAAACTGTGAGCCAAAATTAAATCTTTCCTCCTTTAACTTTTGAGTGTGACGTATTTTGTCTTAGCAAGGAGAGTAACTAAGACAACCAACTTTTCAATTTTAACAGCTACTGACTAAATTACTACATACTAGGAATTATTTTTAAATTGATCAAAATATTTTATTGCTGCCCACCCACTATGCTACCTTCCTACTGTTGTGTTTTTATGGTTTATGTAGTAGAAAATTGACATTTTACATGAGAATTAAATTTATGTCTGATAAAAATCTTACCTCTACCACCACTTTCTTACTAGGATGCTATATTTGAACAAGTTGGTCACCATGTTCCTTAGAGAAATCTAAGGTTAATTTACTATGTCACGGAGTGAAATCATCGCTAGCCATTGTTAGCTAATTCATCAACAGAACCTAAACAGCTCTCATTTTAATGGCACATTTTTTTAATATTGCATTTTAAGAGGAGGTGGCAGTGGGAGAATGATGAGGTTTAGCATAATAATGAGATGTGATGTCGGTAACATATTAGTTCTGAAATTGTGAGCAATTCTCTAAAAGTTAAAATGTAAAATTACAGGAAAACTGCAAAGTAAATTATCTTGCAATCATGTATTCTTTCAATTTATCTAGGTTTCCATTATTTTGAACTAGTTCATTTGGCATAAATTGTGCCAAGTTTTTTATTTGGGTGATACAATGAAAACAAGCAGTAGCTTTAATGAGCAAATTTCACAGTAATAGAGTAAATAGATCAGAAGACAAAATGAACTTTACAGCAGAACAGTAAAAAGCAATGGGAAAAATAAGCAGAAATAGTGGATTTAAAAGATGGTGAAATCTCTAAATACTCTTATTATTACAAATCACAAAATAATAATAATCTCTCAATTCACAAGATACAAAGTCATGAGAAACAGAAAAGAAATAATGTTTGAATTCATCTTAGCCTAAAAAAAGAAAGTCCCATTGAAGATACATTTTTCTAAGATCCCACCATAAGCTATTCATGAGTTATGGGTTAAAAGGCTAAAAAGAAAAAAAATACAGTTCCAGCTCTGGTGTTTATAGGCTAGGGCTGAATGTATTCTGTATTAGAACATCAATCAAATCTAATGTCAGGGTGAGTAAGAGTTAACTAGATTAAAATTGGAAGGAGACAAAAAAAAAAACATGAGACAGGCATGGGACAAACAAATAGTATGTGTATAAAGTGGTCAGTGAAATATCTGAATGTTAGTATAAAGACAGCTTAGAAAATAAGAAGAAATATAGTCTAAGTTATAAGTATAGCCCAAACCATCCAGGAGCTTGAACTTTAGTTTAAGATTTTAGGCATCATGAACAAGAGAGCCTGCCATTGAAAAATGTTACTATTCCAGGATATACATTTAGGTTTCAGTGATTTTTCTGTTACTTCTCTGTTTCCATAAGCAGTATTTGATCGCTCTAACCTTTGATATTTTATTTGCTCTATTTATCTCATGTTTTGTTTTTCTAGTTTTGTTTTTGATTTGTTGGGGTTTTGTTTTTTTGTTTTTGTTTTTGATACTGAATCAAATCCAGAACCTCACATGCCAGGCAAAAATTCTACCGCATATCTATACCTCCAGCTCTTTCTCAACTTTGTTGAGGTGGAAGCTTAGTTGTTGATTTGACACTTTTCTTTTTTATAATAATTTAATTCTGTAAATTTGTATCAAAGTACCACTTTACCTGAATTCCACAAATTTTTTACATTTTGTACTTTCACTTCTTCCAAATTTTTATTTTATTTTTTTTTAATTTTTTTTTTTAGCTTTTTGGAGACAGGGTCTCACTTTGTAGTTCAGGCTGGCCCTGAGCTCAATATGGTGCCCAGGCAAGCCGCCACGAACTCAGCAATCCTCCTGTCTCTGCCTCCCGAGTGCTGGGATGACAGGTGTGAGCCACCACGTCCAGCACTGTGGCATGCAGTGTTGACTGTTGGTGGGCGTGTCGCCCAGCATTATATGTGGTTACCAGGGATCGAACTCAGGTCCTTGCGCTTGCAAGGCAGGCGGCGGAACCACTGAGCTAACCCTCCGGCCCCCAAATTTTTATTTTAAAAAATTTTACTAAGAATTATATAAAAAATAAACAATTGAAGAGTTGGTTCTTTGAAAGGATAAATAAAATTGACAGACTCTTAGCAAACTAAATCAAAAAAAGGAAGGAAAAGGCTCAAATCCATGCTATCAGGAATGAAAAGGGGGAAATCACCACAGATCCAGCAGAAGTCCAGAGGATAATAGACACCTACTTTGAACATTTGTACTCCAATAAGATGGAAAATGGAGAAAAAATGAATAGATTCCTAGATACATATGAACTTCCAAAACTGAACAAAGAAGATACAAAAATGTTAAATACCCCAATATCAATCTGTGAAATTGAAAAGGTAATAAAAAATCTACCAACAAAGAAAAGCCCTGGTCCTGATGGCTTTACTGCTGAATTCCACATAACTTTTAAAAATGAGTTAATACCACTATTTCTCAAACTTTTTAATGAAATCAAAAAGGAAGCAGTGCTACCAAATTCATTCTTGGAAGCAACCATCACATGATTTCAAAAAGAGAAAAAGACCCAAATAAAAGAGAACTATAGAACAATCTCCCCAATGAACATTGAAGAAAAAATTCTCAATAAGATACTGGCAAACAAAATACAGAGAATTATCGAGAAGATCATACACCTTGACCAAATTGGATTAAACTCTGGGATGCAAGGATGGTTTAACATATGTAAATCAATAAAAATAATACACTATATTAACAGATTCAAGAACAAAAACCATATGATCATCTCAATAGATGCCGAAAAAGCATTTGACAAAATCCAAAACCCATTCATGATCAAAACCCTGCAGAAAACTGGAATAGACTAACTTTATCTCAACCTAATAAAAGCCATTTATGAGAAACCAACAACCAGCATCATTTTCAATGGTCAAAAACTGAAACCTTTCACACTAAAATCATGAACGAGAAAAGAATGTTCACTATCACAACTCCTGTTCAATATAATACTGGAAACAGCCACAGCAATTAGGCAAAAGAAAGAAATAAAAGGAATAAGAATAGGAAAGGAAGAAGTTAAACTGTCATCATTTGCTGATGACATGATACTCTATATAGAAGATCCTAAAAACTCAACCAAAAGACTGTTAGACTAAATCACCAAATTTAGTAGGATAGCTGGATACAAGATCAATGCTCTAAAATCAATAACATTTATATACGCAAGCAACAGACTGAGGAAGAAATTGAGGAGTTAAGACCTTTCACAATAGCATCAAAAAAGGAAATATCTAGGAATCAATCTAACAAAGATTTGAAAGACCTCTACTTTGAAAACTACAGCACTCTGAAAAGGAGATTAAAGAGGAAATCAGAAAATGGAAAAACATCCCTTCTTCCTGGGTAGGAAGAACCAGTATCATCAAAATGGCTACATTCCCCCAACTACTATACAGATTAAATCCAATCTGATTAAAATCCCAACAGCATATTTCACAGAGCTAGAGAAAATAATCCAAAAATTCATCTGGAACCACAAAAGACCTAGAACAGCAAAAGCAATTCTAGGCAACAAGGACATGCTGGGGGTATCACAATCCCAAACTTGAAACTATACTACAAAGCCACTGTGATTAAAAAAAAAAAAATCCGGCATGGTATTGTCAAAGTAACAGCCCCAAGGATCAGTGGAATGATAAGAAGATTCACAATCAACTTCAGATACACTATGCCACCTCATCTTTGACAAAGGAGCCAAACATCCTCAATGGAGGAAAGAGAGCCTCTTTAATAATGGTGCTGGAAAAACTGGGCTTTAACCTGCCAAACGCTAAAGCTAGATCTGTCTTTCACCATGTACCAAACTAAAATCAAAGTGGATTAGAAATCTAAATGGAAAAAAAAAAAACATGAGACCTCCTGCAAAACAGGTTAGGTAGAACTTTTGGAGATATTGGCTTTGGGACAGACTTTATGAATAAAACCTCTATACCACAGGAACTAGCAGAAGGGATCAATAAATGGGATCTCATCCTATTAAAAAGCTTCTGCACAGCAAGAGAAACCACTGGCAAAGCAAAAAGGCAACCAACAATTTGGGAAAAAATTTTCACCAGCTGTCTCTCAGGCAAAGGGCTACTATCTAGAATATATAGAGTTTAAAAAATTAGCCCCTCCAGAATTTAACTCGTGTCATATGCTGGTACAAATTCCCCAATATTGAGTGTGATTGTGAGCTGTATATAAAATGTAACAATAAAGAATTCAATTTTAAAAAGATGTCCCCCCCAAATTTAAAGACCCAATTCAAAAATGGGCATTTGAAATGAAGAGACACTTTTCAGAGGAAGAAGTAAAAGCAGCTAAGAAGCATATGAAGAAATGTTCAACATCACTAGTCAATTGAGAGAAACAGATGAAAACAACACTAAGATTTCATCTCACTCCACAAAGAATGGCTGCTCTCTCAAAATTAACCAGCAATAAATGCTAGGAGGAAGGAACCCTTCTCCATTGTTGGTGGAAATGTAGACTGGTCCAACCACTATGGAGATCAGTATAAGATTCTTCAAAAAACTAGGATTATAGATGCCATTTGACCCTGCTATTCCCTTGCTAGGTATATACATGAAAGAATTAAAAGATTCATATCACAGTGACATTTGTGCACACATGTTCATAGCAGCTCAGTTTGTGATAGCTAAATCCTGGAAACAACCCAAATGCCCATCAACTCTATACTGGATCAAGAAGATGTATGGTTTTTTATAAAATGGAGAATTACACTGCCATAAAGAATGATGTTTGACTCATTTATACTCAAATGGATGTACCCTGAGGACATACTCGTAAGTGAATAAATAGGTCACAGATGTGTAAATACCATATCTTTTCCCTGGTATAAGCAACTGAACATATGAGTTCTAGAGTGTGTTATAGATACTCTGAAATAAAAAACACTCAAATGGTAAATGGGGCAGTGGCATATAACATGGGAGAATAAATGTGATGGTAAAAAAAGGAAACAAAACTTATCTACATAGAAGAGATGGGTAGGGGAATGGGAAAAAATGAGAATTAAGATGTGTCATATATTGGTGCAAATTTTCAATGTCAATTGTGATCATGATGTGGATATAAAATATATCAATAAAATCAATTACAAATTTTTAAAAGTGGAAATACATACAAAAATAGATTTATAAAAATAATTTAAAATTTTCCTTTTTGCTTGTTCTGTTGTTATAAATTAACTAGTTATACTGTTTAATCTTCAAATATTTGGAAATATTCCTGTTATTTCTAATTCATTCCACTTTGTCAGAGAACATTCTTTGTATGATCTGAATATTTTAATTTTATGGAAATCTGTTTTTATAGCTAGGAGACTGATGACCTTAGCAAGAGTTCCATGTGTGCTGGGAAAGGATGTGTCTCTTATTATTGTCAGGTAAAATGTTTTATGTAAGTAGCTGGTTGACAGAGTGGTTCTGTTTTTCTATGATCTTATTTTCTTTATATTTGTCTATTATTAAAAGATGGGATCTTGTAATTGTGAATTTTCTCTTCGTATTCTCAAACTTTTTGCTTTATCAACTTTGAAGCTCTTTTATTACATTAGCATTTAATATTGCTATATACATATGATGATGAATTCACACCTTTACCATGAAATATCTTTCTCCCTGACAATTCTCTTCACTCTGAATTTTGTTTTGGTCCTTTCTATTGACTGATGTTAAAATGACATCTTTCCCTGCTCTTTTACTTTTAACCTACTGTATTTGCTTTGTATATTCAAAGTAGATTTCTTATAAACAACAAATAGTTGAGTATTTTATCCATTCTTATGATCTTTGTCTTTTTATGATGTTTCAGTTATTTACACTTAATGTGGTAAGTCTTATATTTTACATCTACCTATACTAAGTATGCCATGACATATTGGTTTTTCTTAAAGAAGTTATCTTCTAAGAGACTTTTAAAAGAAGTACTTTATATTTACCTACATATTTAATCATTTCTGATATTCATTATTCCTTTGAGTAGACCCAGGTTTTCATCCAACATCATTTCTTTTTGCCTTAAAAGATTTTCATTAGATAGTAGTGATATCTCCTAGTAATTAGTTAACCTTTTGTTTCTCTTCTATTTTTGGATGTTACTTTAGCATAGAATACTAAGTTGGAACTTTTGTTTTGTTTTCTGTAAACACTTTCCAGATTTTGTTCCACCGTATTCTGCCTTGCAATTTTTTCCAATGAGAAGTCTGCTTTTACTCTTTTTTCTCCCTTATATGTAGTACATCGTTTCTCTCTGGCTGCTTTTAAGATTTGTTCTTTAACTCTGATATTAAGCAACTTCATTAGAATGTGCTGGGTTTAGCTTTCTTTCTGATTTTGTATTAAATTTTCACTGAGCTTCTTGAATCTGTGGGTCATAATGTTTATTACATTTGTCAATTTTTTAGCATTGCTTCTTTAAGTACCTTTTGTTTCGTCCTTAAACTCTGATTGAATACAGTATCAAGCTGTTTGAAGTTGTCCATTTGCTCATTGATTCTTTTAAAATATTTTATTTTTGTTCTCCACTTTATTTTAGATAGTTTCTCTTCCTATCTTTAAAATTATCACTCCTTTTTTGCAATGATATTAAATATTTTTCACTTCAAAAATCTCTCTAGAAATCTAGTTTGGATCTTTTTATAAGCATTTATTTATCTCTTTTTAATACACTTATGCTTCACTCATAGGATATTGTTTATAACAGTTATGTTGATGCTCTCTTCCATTTTTATCATCTTGGTCTGTCTTTCAATGATTGATTTTTCTGAAATGTTTATTTGAATGTCAACCATTGTACATTTTACACTGTTAAATAATTTTATTTTAGACTTCTAAATGCTTGAATTTTGGTCTGAGTCACAAATTAGTTAGAAATACTCATTCTTTGAAGCTTGGTCTTAAGCTTTCCTAGGCTTGATTACAACAGCCTTTCTCACAAGGCTAGGTTACCTCAACTATAGAAAAAACGGATTTCTGAACATAATGATCCATGGATTATAAGGAGTCTTCACTGATAATAGGAGCATGAATTAAACCCAGCCCTGTGTGAAACATAGAAATTGTTTTGCCTGCTTATTTCCAATGGTTCTTTCCTTAGTTTAAGGTAGTTGTCCTACCTGCATGCATTGATCCATGAAGAGCCACCTGATGATCTCCAGAATTTTCTTTTATCTAACTCTCTCCTCTCCAGCATTCTGCCTTGCCAATTCTAGCTACATTGATCTCCCAGAATTCTCAATCTCCTCAACTCAGGGTGGTTACTGTGTTATGTTTGGGCTCTACACACTTGACAGACACAAAATTCAGCCCCCATTCTTGGAGCAGAGACTATATAAGAGCAGGAGACAAAGATCACTGAGTGACTATTTCAAATGTCATATTCTGACAATGCCTGAATATGCTTGTGCAGTACTTATAAATTTTCACTAAATATTTCTGGTTTTCTGTCTTGCATAACTGAAAATCCTATCCACCTTATCATTATTTGGAGCCTATGTACTTAGTTTTTGCCAGTAAGTCTTGCCAGAGCAAGACTTCTAGAGCTGTCTTCGTCTCTGCCAAAAACCAGAAATGTGTTTCACACCATATTCAAGAGTCAACCCAAAATTATTTAAATATTTAAATGTAAGACCTAGAAGTATAAAACCACTATAAGAAACATAGAGAGTAAGCTCTATAACTCTGGTCTGAACAGAGATTGCTTAGACAGAACTCCAAAAATACAAATAAAAAATTCAAAACACATACATCAAACTCCAAACTAAAAAGCTCCCACATAGCAAAGAAAACATTTAAGAGAGTGAGAAGATAACCCATGGATTGGAAGAAAATATTTTCAAACCACATATAAGATGCTAATATCAAAATATACAAATAATAAGAAAAATAATCCAATTAAAAATGGGCAAGATGTATTGGTAACATTTCTCCACAAAAGGCAAAAAAGGCCAAAAATACATGAAAAATGCTGAATATCACTTATCAGATAAATGTAAACTAAAGTAATGAGTTATGATACTTCATTGATATATCAAACCTATTAGCAACAAAATTAAAAGTTAAGAAAAGTGAACACTTGTACACTACTGGTGGGAATATAAAACCATTTGTGGTTAACACTAATTCCTTTTTCAGCATATCCACAATGTTACCAGCCTGTTAGCTACTCAGTAGCTGTCAGTTAAAAGATCAACTGTTGTAGTATTTCAGTATTGGTGTTCAAGTAACTCTTATTTTACTTACGGTCTTAAAGAACATTAGTAGTCATATGGCAATTTTATCACATTTTATTATGATTGTTCTAGTTTATTACTATTTTATGCCTAATTTATAAATAAAATTTTATTGTCAAAATTTTTATAGGGAACACTACAGTACTAATAAAGTCTGGCACAATCTACTGTTGCAGGTATTCCTGGGGTCTTGGAATGTATCCCACACAGATAAGAAGGAACTACTAGATATTCAAATGAATTGAAGTGAATGTTAAAATAACTTAGTTATAGGCAACGTCAATAACTACCAATAGATGAACAGGTCAAAAAAATCTGGCATACATGTACAGTGGGCTGCTTTTCAGTCTTATAAAAGAAGGGAAACCTGGGCTGGGGTTGCGGCTTCATGGTAGAACACTTGAAAGGTTTAATCTCCAGCATACTCAAAAAAAAAAAAAAGGAAGAAGCAAAAGGTCCTGTTGTTTTCAAAAACATGGGTGAGCCTAAAAGACATTGAGGTGAATGAAGAAGCCAGGCATAAAAAGACAACTACTGGGCTGGAGGCTTAGCTTAGTGGTTCCGGTGCCTGCCTTGCAAGTGCAAGGTCCTGAGTTCAATCCCCAGTAACCACATACAATGCTAGGCGTGTTGACTCATGCCCACCAGCAATCAATACCACATACCACAGTGCCGGGCGTGGTGGCTCTTGCCTATAATCCCAGCACTCAGGAGCCAGAGACAGGAGGATTGCTGAGTTCAAAGCTTGCCTAGGCTACATAGTGAGCTCAGAGCCAGCATGAACTACAAAGTGAGACCCTGTCTCAAAAAAAAAAAAAAAAGACAACTACTGTATGCTCTTGTACTTATATGTGGAATTTAAAGAAACCAAGCATATAAAGATGTAAGAATATAATGGTTATTACTAGAGTGCAGAGCAGTTTCAGGTGGATGGAAATAGAAACTAGAGATTTTCAAAGGGTACAAACTAAGTAGATTAGAGGATCTAAACTAAGGATCAATTTTAGAAGTCTATTGCTGTAGGAGAAAAGCAAGTAAATTAGCAAGTGCTTAATAGTAAAATAAAAATGCTTTAAGACAAAGGGAAGGAATATTAGAAAAACATGTTGATTGGAAACGCTGCTGTAGGACTGATCCCTGTGTAAAGAATCCCTTAGCCACCAGCCTCTGTGACTCAGAATACTCCAGCTGCTGTAAAGTATAAAGAGCATTGTCTACATTGGTTACTTTAGCTACTGTGAATTTAAAATGAGAAAAGAGAATTTAAAATGAGTAAACTGTTTACTCCCTTTAAGCTGCTTCCTGATACTTGGAAGTTGATATCTATCAGTTTATGCTTACCCCTCATCTATGTAAATGACAGTCTGGCCCAAAGAAGAGTGGATACTCGATTTAAACAAGTTTTACCCCGATTGTAACAAAGACTATTAAGAAGAATATAATCATCTGTTAAATCAGACCCAGCCATCGAAGAATGAGCTTGGAATAAAAGATGATATAGGAAAGAACAGAATGAGGCTCAAGGCCACACATTCTGAACATTAACTTGGTGTGGTCTGGCCCCATTGCAATTGGGAGTCAAATTATTATTTTATCTGACTCTTGTCTCTCTATGTATCTTTGCTCCATTTCTGCAGTAACCAGTAACCCTTTAACACTGCTTAACATGGTGAATATAGAATATATATTTCAAAACTGCTGACAGTTGAAACTTTTCACCATAAAAAGGACATGAGGAAACAAGTATGTTAATTTACTTAATCATGCCATAATCTAGACATATACAAAATATCAAGTGTATATTATAAATTAAATATAATAATTTAAAACAAGTAAGTGTTATGTCTTATATCTAGATGTCTGCCAAACACCCCCATGTGGTCATAGACATGGCTCTGCAGAAGTAGTTAGATCTAGTGTGTGATGCTGGGATCAAGGATGTGATGCTGGGATTGACCTGAAGTACAATGCTAGGATTAAAGTGTTCCAACTTTGGTGAGAGTGCTACCTAGGAGGCCTGGATAGGAAACAGGGACAGAAAGTGGGTTGCGGCTTGTTGCTTGTCACTACTTCACTGTTTGCTGTCTTCAGCTCTACTCACTTCTGCCCACCATGAACTGTTTCTCATGGGATGCCCCTCTGCCATGCCATTCTGCCTTGGTATGGCCTGAAACCTTACAAGCTATGAACTACAATAAGCCTTTCTTTTCTTAACACTGGGTGTCAGGAATTTGTCTCAGCAACACATAACAGTAAATAACTAAATAATAAACAATAAATGAATGGAATGAAATGGAATGGAACAAACCAGAAATTGACCAATTAATGGTATTCAGGGTTCCAGAGTACCAGACAGAGAGTATCACTTCCCAGTGAACAAATATTATGAGAAAAAATAAACACTTTTTGTTTTATACCACCAAGATTTTAAAATTATACCATAATTATACCCTAACTGAAAGGATAGTAATCTACATAATTCAGTCAAACCATTGGAAATAAAAGCTTTGGGAACTGCACTGATCTAGAAGGGATTGACTTAGCTAACAAATTTCAAAGCTAGAGAAGGATGTTGGAAAACAGAATGTTAATAATATTAATTGCTACTGACTGCCAAGTTACATAAGAGATGAGCAGTGTATATGCAAGAAATGGTGTGAAAGCAGGAATAAAAAATGAAGAGTGGCTATAAATTCAAATTATACTTAACAGCTGGAAAACTACAGAATAATTTCTTTGCAATACAGTGAATTCACTTAGCACTTTACAGCCTTTTTAATGTCTTCCAATATTGAATGCTTTATAGATAAATCCAATGTAGCCTAATTGTCTTTTCTCCATAATACTCCCTTTCTTGTTTCTTGCCAGAGATCTAAACAATTCTATATACTAGTAACTTAACCAGGATATATAGAAATTTTTCTTTGGAATATGGTGTATCCTTTTAAGCAATAGATGTTTCTCATTAGTTTTATATCAGTAAATGCATAACTTTTCTATTTGCTGTATTCTCTATTTCAAAATTACATATTAATCTTACATTAAGCCATTTTTACCTCCTCCATATATATCTAATAGCTTTAATGTCTTTGTCTTTTCCCTCAGCATTCTCCATAATTATGTTAAGCCTTTCTTTTACATCAGTAAGCTTATTTTCACTTTTACTCTTTATTTTCTTTTACACTTCCAAAATTTATTCATTATCCATTTAAGGTGGACTGTTTTTTCACTGTAGTTAATTATCTTTTTTATCTCTATCTTATTTCATGGTTTCATCAAATATTGATACACTATCTACTATATACCAGGCAAGACTCTAAGTACTGGAGATACAGGTGTGGGCAAAACAAGACAGCACTCATAGAACCATTTTCTCAATATATTACTTCAACATCTTGCTTTTAAATTCTTTTATTATAATCATATTCTGATTATTGTACCATATTTATACTAAATTCTTCTACAGCACAAAGTATATATATATTTTCCTTTCTTATGTTAGTTTTATTCCAGGCTATATACTTTATTGATCTTTTATATGTCATCTTCTTTCCTTCCTCCCTTCCTTTTTCTTTCCTTCCTTATAGTAGTAATCTGAATGCTTCTCAATTATTTTTGTCTGTTCTTTGTATTTGCAATATGAAAGTCTGTCCGGTCTATTTCCTTTGCTATTACTCCAACATTATTATACTTCCAATTACTATTCAGCTATTATTCCAATATTATTAAAGCTCCCAAATCACAATGACTGCAGGCAAAAATATTTTTCTTGGTTGTAAGACTGGGGAAAGCCTGCTGTTCAGATGTTCCCATTTTAGCTACCCTGAATTTATGCAGACTGAGGTCCTGACATGACAGGTATGGGGGAATTCTACCTTGTTGACTCTGAAGCAAAATCCTCTGATTTAATCCACAATGCAATAAATAAATAAATAAATAAATATCATAAATGCATTTTAAAAACAAGTTCTCATTTTTATCAGTGAAAATTTACGCACTTTGAGTTGGTAACTTTAAGAAATTCCTGTTTTTCAAGCTTTTCCTTCCTTGTCGTTTCTAAATACTGCATGCACATCAAATGCTTAGTTTTAATTCGATTTCCTCCATTGGATTTATATTATTTGGCCAGATCCTTGTCCACTGAGTCGTACTCCACTTAGCGTACCTCCATAGGACATTGTAAAGTCACAATACTTCCCTGTGTCTCCTATTAGATAGTAAGCTTGATGGAGAGGGATCTATAACTTCATTTCCTTCATTTTCCAGGGCCTGAAGGTTAGCG
>PVIC010021649.1:0-28328 GCA_004025085.1 Thryonomys swinderianus
TCTCTGCCTCCCGAGTGCTGGGATTACAGGCATGAGCCACCACGCCCAGCATTATATGTGGTAACCGGGGATCGAACTCAGGTCCTTATGCTTGCAAGGCAGGCACCGGAACCACTGAGCTAACCCTCCGGCCCTACATTTAATTTTTACAATCATAGTATTCTGTGTCCCAGTCTAGCACCCTCACCCTTAAAGTTAGGGATTAAAGTCTAGGACAAATTAGGCAATGGAGATTCTGAGCCATTGAACAGATCCATTTGCCAAGGTAGAAAGCCAAGTCTTCCTAAGATTAATCTAGTAAATTCCTGAGTCTCTGTACTAACTTTGGGCATATATAATTGGGCATGTGACTGGATCCACATGGACTGCTGTGAAAGAAATGTGCTGTTGGAGATTTAGCTCAGTGGTTCCAGTGCCTGCCCTCACAAGCACAAGGTCCTGAGTTCGATCCCGGTAAGCACATACAATGCTGGGCATGGAGTCTCACGCCCACCAGCAATCAATGCCACATACCACAGTGCCGGGCGTGGTGGCTCACGCCTGTAATCCCAGCACTCGGGAGGTAGAGGCAGGAGGATTGCTGAGTTCGAGGCTTGCCTGGGCTACATACTGAGCTCAGGGCCAGCCTGAACTACAAAGCGAGACCCTGTCTCAAAAAAAAAAAAAAAAAAGTACTGTTAAACTTGCTGTGCACCTCATGCTTTTCAAATGTATCAGCTCTTTGACTTTGTGGAATGGTGCAGAGTAATAATGAGACCAGACAAGAATGTCAAAAACAACTATCTCTCAACTAAAAACTGACCAAAGCCATATAAGAAATAGGGAAGCATTTACTCAAGATAAACAACCAAAGTCTGCGATGTTCTCACCTGAGCTGCTCATCAACACCCCCGTCCCAGTCAGTGCAGCCCTTGAGTGTTTACCGGAAGTGTGCACCTCAGGAGCCAGCGGCTTCCCACCAGGAGGCGCTGGCCCGACTCTGGGTCCCATGTGGAAAATCCCCACACCAGAGCTGTTATTGAAAATAAACAGCAAACTCAGGCAGCAGATGAACAGGAGAGGAAATATCTCGGTTCACTGAATGTCCAGAGACTGCACGGAGCACCATCTCCAGACCAGCAAGAAGAGTCACAGGGGATCCAAGTCAGGAGGCAGTTATGGTGGACCTGGTAGGCATCTGCACACCCAGGGACACCTGTAGGGAAAGTTATGCACACGTGCAACAGTGTGAGAGAATGACAGGGCCACAAGCCTGGCTGAACAGGAAGTCACGGACACACACAGCGGGCAGGTGAAGGTCCTACAGAAAATCAAAGCCTCCCAGGAAGATGTAGGAGCCACTGGAACCTTGCGCCCATTCTCAGCCCACAAACAAACCCATCTGGAAGGCCAGAGGGCTCTCTGATGGAGACGTCGAGCCAGGCTGAGCAGTTACTGCACACTCACTGTGCTGCGCCAAGCGGGGCAGTGGGGCAGGTCAGGCTTTAAACTAAAGGAACAACGGTTACTTGTTAAAAGTCTGAGCAAAGACGTTGGCTATTGCAGGGCCCACACTGTTTGTGAGGTGGCAGCAGAGGAAAGAATAGGCAAATGTGAAAATGGGTCAGTAGAAATGGTCTGAGGAAAAGAATACAGAAAAAGGAGCAGAGTCCCACAGGCCTGGGAGACATTACCTAGTGTTACCAACACTCACCCGATGGGGAGAAAAGCAGAGAGAAAGGAGAAAGACCACAAGCACCCCTCAGTGCCCACAGGTTCTGCGTCTGTGGGTTCAAATCATTGCACTTCAAAAGTACTTGGGAAGAATTACGTCAGCACTGAATACGTGCAGATAATGGCCGCTCCTGCCTTCTGATCCAACCACAGAGAAGCAAGTTTGGTGCCTTTGGCTCCACTCGTTTCTGCTGTCGAGAGACCAAGGTGAGCAGGAGAGACTGGGAAAGCCAACGGGGCCACTCTGGGCATTTGCGGCAGCGAACATGGCAATTCCTGTAAGGAGGAGCGTGTGGCTGCCATGGGCTCCAAGGCATCTGGGGACATGGGGTGGGACAGGAGTCACGCTGAGCCCACGTCTGTGGCCAGCTGACGGCTAGGCGCCTGTCCCGTGCAGGCCATCCTCAGAGGCCTGCGTGTGTGCATGTGAGTGCAGCAGTAACTGGCGTGTGCGTGTGTGTGTGCGCGCATGCTTGTGTCTTAGTGGACACTCACAGAGAGAGAAGAGAGACAGAGATGGAGCCAGAGAGACAGAGGGAGAAAGACTTCAAGGCAGCCTTACCTCAGAAGGGTGAAAGTCCAACAGGAAGCTCTTCAGCCGGGTTTTCTCAGCATCCTTTGTAAGTGCCTTGTCCTCAGTCCGGTTCTCCCTTCCAGAGAATCTAAACCCCAGAAAATGGAGTTGGGAGGTGTAACCTGGGGCAGAGAGTGGTTCCCAGGGACATCGGGGAGCTGGGAAGGGCGTCCCTGCCCTCTGGTGGGTCCTGTGATGGGTAGAGGGCAGTGACACCCTCAGTCACTTCTTACACACATTCCAGGACTGTGTCACCAGCAAGCTGTTCCCAAACCCAGCCGTGGTTCCTGGGTGGCAGGCAGGACAGACATGGGACAGGCTGGGCAGTGACAGGCCACCCAGCTGACCTTGGTTTCTCCAGCCCTGACTTGACCCAGCCCCCCAGCAAGTCTCTGATGGGAATCAGACACCCCAAGGGGAGCCCCAGAAAGCGTGTGGACTCCAGGCCTGGTGGTCCCAGCTAGCTACAGCCAGAGATCAGGAAGCATGAGGGCCGCTCAGAAGAGAGGAAAGTGGAGGACGTGCTTGGGGGAAGGACATAAGACCACAGGGCCCAAGCACCAGCTGGACTCAGGGGCAGTGATGTTTGGCTCCAGCCCAGGGGTCCAGGATTCTGGCAGAGACAGGGGCAGAGTGGACGCCAGCTTCCCCAGTCAACTTGCAGAGAGACCTCGAGGACTGACAGTGATTCTCACAGTCACATGCGGGCAGCACTTAGCACCCCCATCTCACAGAGGAGCACGCTGGGGTCGAGAAGCCACAGAGCCCGTGACTAGCCCCGCCAGGGATGGGCCCTGCAGTCGGCCAACGCCGACCCTACGCGGCCTTGCTGCGCCTCCACTCCTCAGCTGGGTGCCCCGGACTCCGCACACCTTGCTTTGGGACCATACTTGGGTGGTGCTGGGACCGAGGTCTGCCTTGCTCTTCTGCCTTAGCTCTGACTCCGGAGCCACAGTAAGTGACTCCTGTGCCCCAGCTAAAAGCGCTGGCGGCAGAGTCCAGAGGGCGTCCTGAGAGCGAGCCTCCAGCCTTCAAGCCGACGCTCAGGGGGAGGATCACGTCTGATGCGGGCCATGGACCACAGCAAAACTGCTTTTCCTTGAAGCCTTTTAGCGCTGCAGACAGACTAGGACGACAGAAGGATCCCGGGGCAGTGAGGGCGCCTGACGAGCCCACCCTTGGCCCTCGTCCCACTGTGCATGCAGCACACGCGTGTCCACGAGGGCCGCGCCAAGGCGGGCACGCGGGAGTGCAGGGGCCAGGCGTCGGGGGCGCAGTGTATAGGAAGCACCACGAGGCCCACCCATTTCCCTGTCCTCGTGTGCTGGCTGCTCAACCAGGTCACGATATTGTTATCCCTGATATTGTGACGATCAAAGGAAAATACTGTGAAAGTCTTTGGAGGTACTCAGTACTGGAAGCTATAAGGCAGCTTTAGTGCAGCCAGCGTTGGAAAAGTAGGGAATCACCTTCAACAAAAAGACCTCGTGGGGAAATACCATTCCCCCTACTGACCAGCAGGTGGCACTCTTGAAACACAAGAAGGAGGAGGTGGCGAAGGGCCTGCGAGTTTGGCGGGACTGCTTGGAACCCCAGCGCTGCGCGGCTGAGGCAGGAGGGTCGCAGTCTTAAACTCTCTCTGGGCAACGGAGCGCCTCAGAAAAGGGCCGGTACGTAGCTGAGGGCAGAGACCTTGAGTGAAGCTACTCAGCGGTGCGGGATTCCTGCGGCCTGAGCAGATCCCTCCGCTCGGCGGTACCGACTCGGCCACCTCCGCGTTTCTCCTGCCGACTCTGCGCCCCAAGCCCGGCTGCTGCGAGCCTCCCCGCCTCCGGCCTGCGCCCCACACCGCCGGGGAAGCCGAACCTTCGGTGTCGCTCACACCGCCGCGGACCGGCTCCCCTCCCAGCCCCGCTGTCCGCAGCTCTCCCGGCCCGCGGGCGCCGCGTCCAGGCCGCGGAAAACGTGAATCAGGAGCGCGGTGCCGGCCGCAGCTGCAGTGCGGGGGCGCGCGCGGTGAGTCACGGCTCGCGGGCTGCTGTCCAGGGAACTGCTCCGCTCCAGGCCCTGGGGCCTCTTCTCCAGCTACCCTGCGCCCGGTTCCCTCCCCAGGCTCTGCCCTGCCCCCCCCCCCCGGTGCAGCGGAGGGGCTGGGCCGACTCCTGGCCCCAAGCAGGCATCTTGGGGGCCCCACAGCCTCCTGGAGAGAAGACACGCCGCCCTCGGGGCCACCGCCAGCCTGTGTGTGGCACGACCACAGTGCCACCCTCCAGCTGGGCAGGGGCACGGCTCCGCGCAGTACCCTCCTGCTCACCCCTCCCCCATGCTCCCTTCTCCCGAATAGGCGCTTTCTGTCAGGATTCAGTGCAAGGACAGACAGACGGCTCTGCCGACTACACGACAAGGGGCGCTGAGCCGGCCCAGGCAGGTCTTCAAGGGCCAGGCGTGAGAACCCCGTAGTGCCCATAAAGCCGTTACCAGAATTCAATCATGTACAGTTACAAGGAAACAAGTGATTATCAAAAGACGAAACCCACCCAACTCACCGCTTAATTATGTGATTACAGGTGACCGCCATCTGTTACCGAGTCTTAAGCTAGAACAGGGCAACACCACACAGGTAGGTGTGTGGTGCTGTCTTCCCAGCTCTGTGCTCAGCCCCCTACCCAGGCTGTGGTTTGAACCGGCTATAGGGGAGGCCGCCACACCACGGGGCCTGGCAGACACTCCCGTCTTCCTTTTGAGCCTGCGCAGTGGGATGGAGACCCCGAGGACACAGGACAGAGCAGCTTCTGCCTCTGTGAGAGCGTTTATACCACCCGGAGAGCTGAATCTTGGAAGCGACCCTAATACCCATCAGCTCTGGACAGGACAAAGAAGATGGGAGTTTTTTATAACACGGAGTATTACTCTGCCGTAAAAACGATAATTTTGAGTCATTTATACTCAAATGGTTGTACCTTCAGGACATGCTCATAAGTGAAATAAATAGGTCATAGATGTGTAAATATCGTATCTTTTCTCTGGTATGAGAAACCAAAGATGTAAATGAGTTCTTCGATGCCTGATAGATATTGTGATATAGTAAATACTCAAAGGGAAATGGGGTCTAGGGGGAGTAATGAGGGAAAAGAAAAAATGTGATGTCAAAAAAAGGAAACAAACCTTATGTATATAAGGGCAGGGGCTTGTAGGGTGGATAGGGGAAGGGGGAAAATGAGAATTAAGTCAGGTCATACACTGGTACAAATTCTCGATGTTCAGGGTAATCGTGATGTGTTTATATAATGTACCAATAAAGATTCAAATTCTTTTAAAAACAGTATTTATACCATCCACGTGTGCGAAGGACAGGAAATGACTCCCAGATCTAGAACCCCAGACTGTGAGGAAGCCGAAAGGTGGGGCCTGGAGGACTGGTTGTCCTTCCGGCAGTGCAGTATCGCCACTACCCTTGGGCAGAGTCCTCGGTCTCCAGTGGCCCTGGGAGGAGCCCACAAGTCAGTGCCACCAAACCGTGGTGCCAAAGACACAGCTCTCCTCAGTGCAGAGGGATCAGCTCTGCCCAGCCCAACCCGGCCAGGGACTCACCGGGTACAAAGTGGGCTGAGGTTTGGGGTTCAGCCTTTGACTCACTCCAAAGAAAATGCCACATAGATTTTCTGAGGGGCCATCCTGGGCAGCGGTGGGGCTCACCAGGCAGTGAAGCCTGGGCCAAAGCTCTCAGTGGCAAGCTTGGCCAGTGGCACTGGGCTGCCCGGGACTCAGGGAGCTGATGAGGGTCACTTGCCTTTCTTCCTGCCCTCTCGTCTTTTTTTTTTTTTTTTTTTTTTTTTTTTTTTTACATTGCTGGGGATTGAGCTCTGGCCAGGTACTTCCAAGACAGGCACGATACCCCTTGAGCTAAATCCCCAGCTCTCTTCTTTCCCTTCTTTTTTCTTTTTCCTTTTCCCTTCCCTTCTCTTTCCCTTCCTTTCCATCTCTCTCCCTCGCTCCCTTCCTTCCTTTCTCTCTTCCTCGTTTTTTCCAGAAATGGTAAATAACGGGCCTGGAGTTCTTCAGTTGCTCTTCTGTACTGCGCAGAGCCTCACTGCGTGTTCCCCGGTAGATCTTAGTGACCTATTTAAGCAACGGAGGCTTGGAGGCCAGGAGCGCGGGTGTTCATTCCCCGTGCCAGGCGTGCGGCCAGCCTGCCTCCCCGGTCTCTCCAGGAGCAGAGCGAGCAGGTGTGTGGTTCGGCCTGCAGTGGCCACACTCGCTTCTCCAGATTTGTTGAAGTCCCCTAGAATGTGGCCAGAAGGAAACGCAGAGATGAGGTTCTGTGTCAGAGAGCAAAGAAGGCCCGAGTGGGCAACAGAGGGCCCAAGGACACGGGGTCAAGCTCCGCAGGGATCAGAGCCGGCCCAGAGTCTCACAGAAGTTCAGTTGTGATGTGGAGGGGCTGTGGGTGGGGTGCCTGGATGGCAGAGGAACTGGGGGAGCTGAGGGGGAGTTGGGAATCCCTGTCAATGGTCCCAGCCTGCCTGTCCCCACAGCTCTGGGCTCTGTTTTTCCAAAGACACAAACACACATCTAACTTTTGACCTAACATATCTACCTCTTGGAGTGAGGGTGAGAGAAAGACTCACGTTCAAGGCTACCTTTGTGGACTTTGCTGCAGTAAAGAGCAGGAAGTAACTATATTTCTAAAATTCAAATGCATTTGCCAATGTGTGGGATCCAGAGACTGAAGACTAGCTAATGCATAGGAAAAAATAGATTATGGCTGTGGGGAAAAGTGGTACACAAAGGCTGGTGCACGATAGTCTTGTAAAATGCCTCGCTAAAGAGAAATGCTCTAGAATTCTTAAATGTTCTAGACAATTTTTTTTTTTTTGAGACAGGGTCTCGCTTTCTAGTCAGGCTGGCCCTCAGCTCACTATGTAGCCCATGCAACCTTCAAACTCAGCAATCCTGTCTGTGCCTCCCAAGTGCTGGGATTACAGGTGTGAGCCACCACACCCAGCACTGTGGTATGTGGTATTGATTGCTGGTGGGCCCAGCACTGTGGTATGTGGTATTGATTGCTGGTGGGTGTGAGTCACCATGCCCAGCATTGTATGTGGTTACCGGGATCAAACTCAGGGCCTTGTGCTTGCGAGGCAGGCACCGGAACCACTGAGCTAAATCTATAGCCCTCCTTGACAATTTTGAGTGATGGATGCTACACATAATTCCTTATGTATCTTCTTAGCAAACTGTTCTGTACTAACCCAAATAGGGATGAGTCTGAGTCTCCTTTGGATGAGGGGTGTAGAGAAGAGGATCTGCAGAGAGCTCCCAACGAGACCTCGGGCCAAAGCACCTCCTTACTGTCTCTCCCTGCCCCCCCCCCCCCGAGGGCTCATCCTTGGGTTCTGTGGAAACTGGGAAAAGACACTGCACAACTGATTCTTTTAATTGAGAACTGACCTATATAGCTCTGTGCAAAAACTTGGAACGGACAAAGGGTGAATATTCAGCCAGTATCACATGAGAAGTCAGGAGGAGGAATCAGGAAATGTGGAGTCTGAGTCCTGCCCAAGGATTTAAGCACAGTGCTCAGCCCTCATCTCCCTCAGGGGCTCCTCCGGCTTCCCTAACAGATCCAGGGTCTCCCGGAGCCTGGAGCCTGGAGGGAGGTGCGACGTGTCCTGAGGGACAGGAGGGTTTGGCAGGGCAAGTGGAAAAAAGAAGAAAAGTTAGATGGGAAAGCTAAAAAGTGTTCTCACTCCAGGATGAGACAGTTTTGAAAAGGCAGGGTGGGTGGGACTTCCCGGGAGGGTCTCAGTAATAAACAGTGCGGAGCTGGGTAAACAGTGCTTCCACGGGTGACTTCAGAAGGACACTCAGAGGCTCCCTGTCCAGGTCTGAGATGCCCACTCCACATTCCTGAGTCCAGTCACCGGGGTGACCTCACCCACCTGTGACCGTGTGACCTGGAAGGACATTGTCATTGTGTGCACAAGGGTGCTTGTGAAAGAGTGGAGTGTGGTAATGCCCGTCCCCAGCAGGGACTTTCAACAGAAGGTTCACCCTGAAGAAGGGAGCGGGGCTGGTGGCCACAGGGCTTCTGTGGGGCCCAGGGCATTCCAGGGGGGCCTGCAGGAGCCCTGAGCTGCCCACTCCGCCTCTCCATGAGGGTCACATCTGGGGCTGAATGCAGTATTTGTGAGTCTGATGATGTTTAAGAACTAATTGAAAACTTCGTTTTGTTTGACTGCTGTGTATTTTTATTACCTTATCCTCAAATGTGGCCATTTGAAAAGCCAAGAAATTAATTCACATCATCGTATAGCTCTCCCTGGTTGGGCTGTGTCCATGTTATTTATCATGAAGGGAGTTGACGCTCCCTGGAGATGTACTCTGCATGGTCCAGCAGCCCCCGAGGCCCCATTATGGTGCTGAGAGGCCTCCTCCCTCTTCCCCTTAAGACAGCCCTCTCGGGAGGATAAAGACTGACCGAAAGGCACAACTGGGAAGGAATCAGGCATCAAAGCCCATCACAGAGGTGCTCAGGAAAAACAGCAGTGATTTTCCCAGAAATAGGAAAAGTCTTCACGTCCTACAGATTGGACTGGGGGATATTTCTTACACATTAGAAATTTAGACCCATTTCTTTTGTTTTAAATCATTTAGGTGTGTTTCTTTCTCTACACATCTGGCTGTCCTGCTCTCCCTCGCTCCTGCCCACACATCCATGTTTCCCACGTGGGGTTTCATTGACAAACTGATTTCAACACTTCTTTTTTTTTTTTTTTTTTTTTTGAGACAGGGTTTCCCTTTGTAGTTCAGGCTGGTCCTGAGCTCTCTATGTAGTCCAGGCAATCCTGGAACTCAGCAATCCTCCTGTCTCTGCCTTCCGAGTGCTGGGATTACAGGTGTAAACCACCATGCTGGGCACTGTGGTATGTGGTATTGATTGCTGGTGGGCGTGAGTCACCACACCCAATATCATATCATTGTATGTGGTTACTGGGATCAAACCAGGACCTTGTGCTTGCTAGGCAGGCAGCAGAGCCACTGAGCTAAATGAGCTAAATCTCCGGCCCTCAACACTTCTATTTTTGTGCAAATCTACTAAGAACTAATTCTTCCAGTTCTATTACCTGAAAATGTCTATTTCGCTTTTATTTTATAATGATATTTTCATACAGATTCTCCTAAGTCTTTAACCTAATTGCCCCTGCTCCATTTTCTAAACTTTCTGTCCCTTGCCCACTCATCTGCAAGCTCTCTGGTGGTCATAACTCACGCTGTACTGTGCATGTGTGTGTGTGCACGTGTGTGTATGTGCACGCGTGTGTTTTTCTCAGCTCTTGCCTCTGATCTGTTAGAATACTGCTCCCACTACCACTCTCTTCACATGCCAGAGCTTGTGACTGATCTCGGGATTGGCTTGGGTGAGTCCTTTCGACCACTCCTTAAGTCGCTGGACCATTTGGGACTGTTTACTCTTTCACACAAATTTTAGAATGAGCTTGTCACATCCACTAAATATCATATTAAACATTTTATTGCTCTAACATTCAATTTACATATTAGTTTGGGAAAGAATTCGAGTCTTCTTATTTTGAAATATGATCTTTAGTTCTTTCGCTTTTTTCACCCCATTTATTTAAAGAACATTTTATATCCTTCATTGCAGTCCTATTATTTTCTCTCTAAACAGCTTTCACTTTTACTTATTGCTAGAAGGGCTTAACTCTATGTTTTCATGAGTGAGGTCAGCCTCTAACCTCGCAAAGTTTTGTAATTTCACCTCCCACTGTGTAAGAACACTGCTGGTTTCTGTATACTTATCTGATACCTACAAGGATTCCAGAATTCATTCTGTTACATTAATAGCACATTAAGTCTTTTAATTTCATGTGTTAACAATCTTGTCCTCTCTCATTAATGACAATTTTACACCTTCCCATCTTTCACTTCTTATTTACCTTTTATTTTGCTATTTCAATGTCTGGGACATCCAGTGAAAGGACAAATGGTAATAGCAGGAGCATGTTTTTTTTTTTTTTCTATCCAGCTCTGACATTTAAGGAATTGAAGAGATATTTCTGTGGCTTTACCATGTAATGTGGGCTCTGCTGTGGCCTTTTGATAAATAACCTTGATCAACTTGAGAAAATTTTTTCTTTTCCTCATGATAAATTCTATTAATGCTTTTTCTATGTATTGCTGAATTATATGATCTCTTTTAATTGGATAAAATAGAAATTACATTAATTAATTTCTTATGTTTAGCTGTCCTTGTATTACTGTTTTAAGCCTCACTTGTTCATACTTTTTTTTTTTTTTTTTTTTTTTTTGAGACAGGGTCTCACTTTGTAGTTCGGGCTGGCTTTGGGCTCACGATGTAGCCTAGGCAAGCTTTGAACTCAGCAATCCTCCTGTCTCTGCCTCCCGAGTGCTGGGATCACAGGCGTGAGCCACCATGCCTGGCACTGTGGTATGTGGTATTGATTGCTGGTGGGCGTGAGTCTCCACGCCCAGCATTGTATGTGGTTTCCGGGGATCGAACTCAGGACCTTGCACTTGCGAGGCAGGCGCCGGAACTACTGAGCTAACCCTCCAGCCCCACTTGTTCATACTTCTAAAAATTCTTTTAAATATATTGCTGGATTCATTCTACTAATATCCCATTTAGGATTTCAGATTTATGTGCATACATGATGTCATGGTTTTGGTGTCATCTTTGTGTGACTTTGGGGACCTAACTATTCCCTCTTCCTGGTCCCCACGCGGTGTGGAAGACTGGCCCACTCTGCCCCTCTTCATGGAGCAGATAAAACTCCATCTAAACTGTTGAAAGTGAAATCTGCCTGTGTGTCTCTTTTTATTTTTCTTTTTGAGACAGTGTCTGACTTTATAGCTCAGGCTGGCCTGAGCTTGGAATGTAACCCAGGCCAGCCTCGAACTGAGCAATCCTCCTGCCTCTGCCTCCTGAGTTCTGGGATTACAGGCGTGAGCCATCAAGCCAGGCAGTGTGTCTCTTTTTTATGCTGCATCTTCATGTTAAATCAGGTAAGAAAATATTTTAAATTTTTAAATGAATTTGATCCATTTTTATATTGACCACATTTAATTCTGACTTCATATTTTGGATTTAACTGCTTTCTTTTCTTTCCCTTTTCATGACTGCTATTGCATTAAATGGGATGTTTTTCCTATTCTGCCTTGATTGTTTCCTTTCCTTCTTTCTCTGCATAGGTGTGATTGTTCTCATTCTGGTCTTCATTTTTCACAATTCTTACGTGTTGTATGTGCTCTCTCTTTGTGTCTCTGTACTGCATTCCAAATGACTTCCTCGAAGCTTTCTACTTGTTACCTTTTCTCTCAGCGTTCTTCCACCTACTGGTTAATCTTTCCACCATGCTATTCCTCTAAATGATTACATTTTCAGCAAATTTATCTGGTTCTTTTCCTATTATCTTAGCTTTTCCTTCATGATTTTTCATATCTTCTTTTATCTCTGTAATCATTTTTAGTGTGTTGTCTTGGCTATCTTCAATAGATGGTTCTATTATTTTTATTTCTTAAAGTGAATATGAAGTGTGATAAAAATACAGTGAATGTTTAAATTTAATTAAAATGTATTACATTAAAAATGCATTGCCACTAATCCCGCACACAACCCTCTCCTCACGTGATCAGACCCCATCATTCCTGCCACTTTTCAAGCCAGACCCTCCCCAGTGAGTGTCACTGTGAGGTAGGATTAAAACATTCAGGGACTGCTGCTGCAGAGAGCCGCCCCGGAGGAAGGTGCAACCATAAAAGCACCATGGTGTGTCCTCGTCCATTTATCCTCCGGGTCTGGAACCAGGCCATTTCTGGCTTTCTTGAGGTCCAGCACGGAAGGCCAATGTTCTGGTGGGACTCAGGACATCAAGGCAGCCACAGCAGCACATCCAAGGGTCCTCACTAAAGGGCTCTGGAAGTGCTTAGATAGCAGTAGGAACAGAGTGTTTGAAATGAGAGGGGCTATTTTGAGGGGCTCAGTGGTAATGTGTCTTTAACTGAACTAATATTTTTATCTGACCACCAACACAACTTTCATCACATCCCCTGTGCTGCCCCTCACAGCACACGGTGCTCCTGCCTCAGTGGCTGATGTCCTTGTGTAGTCTTGCCATTCCTGGTTGGCATGATTTCCTCTCTCTGAAACCCCGGCCCTCTGCTGGACAGTGTTGCTCTGCCACAGGGCATAATGTGCTTCCGGTCTGGGAGGATTCACGAAATCCACACCCATAATTTTGCGAATTCCCAGACTCAGAATTTGAGATTGTTTTTTCAGAAGAACAGTTTTTCTCTATCAAGAAAGAAAACTTCACTGTCACCTCGAGTGTTTTTACTGCACTTCTCCACCTTGGGGGCACCCGCAGCTCCTTTCCTGGCATTTAAGCGTGGCTGACATTTGAGCACTCCTCCCTCTGGATGCAGCGTGACACTCTGCATTTGCAGGGAGGAGAGGACATCGGCCTGCTACCGCTGCTTCCGGAAGTCTCCCCCCTCCGCGCCTGAGTCCGCACTGCCATCCACTCGGGCCGCAGAACCGCAGCACCGACTCCCAGCTGCGGGACTCAGTAGACTTCTGCTCATCCTTTCGGCACCTCCGGGTCCTCCATGATCCTGCCAGCCGCTCCTCCCCAGGTTCCACTAAGAGTTTATTTTTCTCCACCCCCTGTCTAGTACCGGACCTCTTATTGATATCAAAATCCAATTTCCCTTCTCTTTTCAGAATGGAACAAAACTAATCTAAGAGCTACCAAAATGCATTTAATAATTTTTTTATGTGTGCATTACCAGGGACTGAACTCGAGCCATTGTGCTCTCAAGGTAGGCACAATGCCACTTGAGCCAAATCCCCAGCCTGCATTTAATAATTGTAAGGAATATTTTCATCGTGAAATCATCCGATGTTACAGTTTGTATTTGAAATGTCCCCTAAAAGTCTCTTCCTTTTTGGAAAGGTGACTGGATGACGAGGGTGCTACTGCTGACCTGCTGATGGAGGTCGGGCTTGGTGGGAGGTGAGCCATTGAGGGTGTGGCCTAGAAAGACAGAGCACCCTTCCCAGGTCTCCCCTTCACTCTCTGCTTCCTGACAACTACGACATGAGCTGCTCTCCTGCATTTCAGCCTTTCCACCGTGCTTTTCTTTTCCCCCCCCTAAAGCCCATTAAACATCAACTGCAACATAAGTCAAAACAAACCTCTCCTTCTTCAAGTCATGGGTATTAGATATTGTGTCTCAGCAACAAAGATAGTAACTGAGAAAGATTTTGATACAAGGAGTAGAGCAGTTGCCATGACCATAGATGGTAATGTGGTTTAGAACCCTTTGGAAATGGCTTGTGGGAAGACTCAGAAAGTTCTGGAAATACTGGCCAGAGGAGCTATAGAATGCTATAATCCAGACTTGATAGGAGATGCTGCTCAGGATTCAGAAGGTGAGAGAGGTGACAGAAATGTAGACAGTAAAGAGCAGGATTAAGAGGCATCAGTTGGGGACAAGGACTTTCTTGACAAGTGAACTTGAGTTCATTTATGTTATGTTGTGACACAAAATTTGTCATCCTTTTGCCTCTGACTTGAGGCTGTAGGAGATCAAGTTTAAAGGTAGCAGATTAATTTATTTTGTGAAAAACTTAAGGCAGCCCAATGTTTAGACCATAGTACGGATACTTCTGGCTACTTTCAGCCAGGTTTAGAGTAATAATGAAGAGCAGAAAGCCCATTTCAAAAGTTTTCATTTTTTCCAGAAAAAAAATCACCTACAAAGTTGGAGCAAAGGAAAGAGTCATTGCCCAAAAGACTAACATTAAAAAGAGGCCAAAATATGTGGAACATCTGCCAAGAAAAGCTATAGGAAATGAGAGAAGCTACTGAGAGAGAGAGAGAGAGAGAGAGAGAGAGAGAGAGAGAGAGAGAGAGAGAGAGAGAGTTGCAATAGGCAATCCCACTGAAACAGTGTTGCTCAAGACCTTAGTGTTCACATTTCATCAGAGCTTCCCCAGGTGTTAGATGTGGAGCTACAAAATTCAATGTTTGCCTATTTGTTTTAGTTTTGCTTTGGTCTGCTGTCTTTCTATCCTTTTAGAATGAGAACGTTTACCTTTTGTCATTGTAGGCTAACAATATTTAACCCCCCCCCCATGCACCCTACCATGGATCAAACTTAGGACCTTGAATTTGACAGGCAGGTGCAGCATCACTGAGCTACATCCCCAGTCCTAACTTTTTGTAACAGGTGCTTGCAGCTAAGAGTTTGTTTTAACTCTCAGAAAAGGCTTTGGACTTGGACCTGTCAGCAATATTGGAATTGTTAAGACTTTGGAAATTCTTGGAGATGGACTAAATCCATCCTGCAACATATGGTGCACACACATCTTTTGGGAGCTCCAGGGCAGAATGTTACTATTTGGGTCTGAAATGCCCCCAACATCTCAACTTCTCATGGTTTTGGAAAGTGACTCAATTATGAAGGTGCACAGAGGAGTTGCTATAAGGGAGTGGGATTTGGTGGGAGGTGTTCATCAGGGACACAATATGGGAAGCTGCATCTCCCACTCTGCTTGGACCATTTTTAAAAATTTATTTGTTTGTTTATTTTTGGAGATAGGGTCTCACTTTGTAGTTCAGGGTGGCTCTGAGCTCACTATGTAGCCCAGGTAAGCCTTGAACTCAGCAATCCTCCTGCCTCTGCCTCACGAGTGCTGGGATGACAAGTGTGAGCCACCATGCCCTGCACTGTAGTATGTGGTTACCAGGGATCAGACCAGGGACCTTGTGCTTGCCAGGGAGGCATCAGAACCACTGAGCTAAATTTCCGGCCCTTTGCTCTGACCTTTGCTTTCCACCTCCTGACCTCTGGCATAAGCAGCTATTCTCTAAACAGCCCTGTCACCACACTGCTTCTGCCTTTGAGCCAGCCAGTTATGAACTGAAACTTCTAAAACTATGATTTCAAATTAACTACTCCCCCCTTTAAGTTGTGGTTGTGGTTTATTGTGCCTTAGTAATGAGAAAGTAAGACATCTACCGACACCTGATAAAAGTCTGCCAATAGATGCGTGTCTCAGAATTAGAGCCTAACAAAAAATAAAGCCCAAGGAAAAAGTCTAGGTTGTTCACAGATTGTTCTGTTTTTCTTTCTCGGACCTCGCTAAACCACTTATTTATGGAGAGGCTGGTTTTGATGCAATGAAAACTAAACCTAAATATTTTCCTCATTGTAAGGCCCCCAAAGCTGATCCATTTTTCCTACCTTTGTATTGAAATTTGAACAAAACTCCTTTGCCTTCCAAATCATTGCAGGCAATAAAAGGATAGATTCGCTATTTATTTAGGCTTTAAGTATTCAGAGCAGGGTAACATCAAAATGTCAAGCTTTCATCTAATTTACAGCATCACCCTCTTCTCAGATGAGTCTGTGGCTTGGGCATCCATAGGATGAGCTTGAATTAACTTCCTTTTTATTTCTCTCCTTTGTTCTTTTGCTCCACCTCTCATAACTACAAGGCCCCTTTAGGGCTGAGATAGGCACAGCAAATGACAAGAAGGCTCTTTGCTATGAAGTCCAGAAAAACATGGATGTGCCCTGAGCACCCAACCCCAAGTGCCTCCCAAGCAGTCAGTGCTGAGTCTTAGATTTGCCAGCGGGCAAGCTGAGGTGGTTGTGCCTCTGGCCTTTGGATTCTCCAGGGATAAGTCACATTCCATCGATGCCAGCATCCCTCACATGCCAGGAGCCAGACTGGAACATTTCTCATTGATCCAGGTAAAAGAGACAGAGTGTGGGAAGTCCTAAGTGTATGCACCACTGTCTCAAAAGTGTGTGTGTGTGTGTATACATATATACAAATATATGTCAATATATATAGTTATATATATACATATATATTATTCTTTCCAACCAGTAAATAGATTCCTAGTTTCATACTATAAAGACTGAAATGGACAGTAGCTAATGAAGGAGAAGCAGCCTTGGACTTTCTCACTCACAGATGGGTCAGGGCCTAGGCCAAGCTGTGCAGAGTTTCACAACTCCTGTGTTGCTCTCAGCCTTTGGAGAGTCCGCAGAACCGAGAGGGAGCAGGGCATGTTGGATCTAACAGTCTGTTGCAAATGATCACAGAAAGTCTTTGCTTGTTTTCTTCACACAGATTAACTAGCTGATGAGAAGGCTATATTACCAATTCCAAGATTAAAATCACACTTGAAGACTGAGAGGTCTTATTTATTTGTATTTGAATGACTAGCTAAAACTTTAGCTTAGGAAAGTTTCTTGCCCTCAGAGTAACTAAGAAGCAGTGCAATTGAGCAAAGTCTCAGTAAACAATGAATGAAACCCAAAGGCACCTCTCTCTGGGAGAAATTTGGAAAAATAAATTTCTCTCATCATGAATGAGCTCTAGCTTGACTTATTTTGATAATGCTACTCGTGGTTTTATTTAAAAATTACAAAATAAAGCAAACCAGCAATCCAGACAAATTAACTTTAATCTTAATTTAGCCTTGAGTCAAGAATTTTCTGAATTAAAATGATAGCTACCTTCTAAAAAGCCATAAGCTGTTAGACACAAGGACCAGCTGCTTTGCTTTTATTAGTATATAAGTTACATAGGAAAAAGTGAGTTTCACTCTGGAAGATTCCTACATGCTACAAGCATCTTTGATTATTTTTACCTCTCATTTGTCCCCCTGCTTTCCTGTTCTCCCAATCCTCCTTCTTCTGCTCTTAGAGTTTTCCTTGTACTTTTTTTTTATCATTGCTCACTTTTTTTGTGTGCATGTGCATGTGTGTGCACTCACGTGTGTGTATTTAGATTCTACCCATGAGAAGACATAGGTGCTATTGTCCTTTCTGAGATTGGCTGATTTAACGTGATGGCCTCTAGCTCCACCCATTTTCCTGAAGATGGTATGATTCCATTCTTCTTTACGGATAAATTTATATGCCTATCACGTTTCCTTTTCCATTTACCTATTGGTGGCCACCTGGCTTGTTTTCAGATTCTCCATTTTATGCCTTGAGCCACAGTGAGCACCGAGGTGCAGGTGTTGCAGCAGTTTGCTGACTTTAATCCTCTGGGGGATATGCCAAGGATGACACAGCTCCATGCTAAGTATGTTTTAGGCACCTGTCCTGATTTCCACAGGGTCTGTGCAGTTTACATTCCCCACACACTGTGTCATACTCTCGATTTAAATCCATTCTGATGTGGTGAGCAGAACCTCCATGTGTTTCACTTCAATTTCCCTGATGGCTGAAGATGTTGAACATTTTAAATATACTTATTGGGCATTATGGTTCTTCTTTGGAGAAGTGTCTGTTAAATTCATTGGCCCATTTATTGAATTGGTTATGTTTTTGCTGCTTCATTTCTCTGAGATCTTCATATATCATACATGTTAATGCTATTGGAAGAATAGCTGGGCAGACAGCACTGTCTCCCACTCTGCAGACTGCGTCTTCACTCTGCTGGCTGTTTTCTTTGCTGCACTGAACTTCTCAACTTGGTGTGGTCCCATTGTTGAATTTTGCTGTTCTTTCTTATGCTATTGGAGTCTTATTTTGGAAGTCTTCGTGTTTGTGACTTTGAGTCTTTCTAGCAGTTTCAAAGCTTCCAATATTATATTTAGGTCTCTGATCTATCTTAAATTGATTTTTGTACCAGGTAAGCAATAAGGGTTTAGTTTCAGTCTTCTACGTGCAGACATCCAGGTCTAAATCAGCTGTTGTTTCACCAGGGCATGTCTGGTCCCTTCACCACAAGTCAGAAGGTGTTATCCCCACAGGCTTTTTTTCTGGGCCCTCTATTCTATTCCACTGGTCTCCTCAGGCCTGTTCTTTTTCCACATTGCATCATGTTTATCTTTCCATTGTGGCCCTAAGAAATGGCAGTCTCTCTTTGGGAATATTCTGGGAAGTATTTTGATCACAGATAGGAATGGTGTCAATTACTGACAACACACATGTTAAACAATTTTCCATCACTGTGACAAAATACCAAAGAGCATCCCCTTATGAGGAAGAAAGGTTTGCTCAGCCTCACGGTTTGGGAAGTGCCATTGGGTGGCCTGTTGCTTTGGGCCTGTGACAAGACAGTGCATCACAGTGGTGGGGGGGGGCTGCTCACCTAATGGCAGCCAGGAAGAAAGAAGACGAGATGAAGGAACACAGGCACAGTGACCCACCTTCCTCCCATACTTCTCCATAGCACTGAAGCCTGGAGTCCAGGCCTTGGGGAGATGTGTATCCAGCCACAGAAGCGTCCTTAGATACAAAGGCCCATGCTGGGTAGGACAGCTGATGAGCACACGGCTAACTTACAACTGAAAACACTTTGAGGCTAAGAGGTAAGCACAGAAATTTAAGTTTTGTTGAGTTCCTCAAAATGTTACTGAAAATTTTAGTATATGTGCTGCCAAAGCGAGCACAAAATGTTACTGAAAATTAAAGGTAAAGTAAGACCCATCAGAAGTTTAAAAATCAGAATGTACTTGTACTGCCTCTGTTTTATGTGGGAAAGTATTTGTGAATGTGTAGGTAGAACAGAAAGAAATTTCATTATTTAAAGTGAAAATGTGTGTATAGCTTCTTATCCATTTAAATAAAAGCAATAATATCCACATAGGTTATGGCAGGTAGCTAATAATGCCAGAGATAGGGGAGAGAGCAAGAGGCGGGGGCTCTCCAGACACCAGCAGCCTGTTCTCCCCTGGGCCCCGGGGCCCCAAGTGGGCCATGGTTAGCAGAACTCGAATGAGACTTGGAGTGTGCAAACCCTGTGCACGATACCAACGAGCCCAGGTGGAGGAGGCTGCAGAGCTGGGGGGGGGGGTTAAGGGAAGAGACCCCAACAGTAGAAAAGGTTGATGTTTCTAAAGGAGCAAAAGCACCAAGCCCAGGACAGAGCCAGGCCCTTGGGTATTCACTGTGCTACTCCAATGAGAAGACTGAAAGGAAATGAAGGGGTAAAGCTGTGAGGTATTTAACATGAAGTGATTTTGTAAATTAAAAATGCAAATATATGATATAAAAGTACACATTTCACCATAACGTATATCGGCTGAAAGATACTAATTGGGAGGAAAACTAAATTGGCCAAAAAGAAGGGATTGGGAAAGACGTGGAGTGAGAAAAGGGATTGGATGACGGATGAATGGCTGGTTGGCTGGGTAGATGGGTGGATGGATGGATGGATGGGTAAGTGGCTAGGTGATGGATTAATGGACAAACAAATATAAAAACAGAGGGGTCTAGGATGGATCACTGATAGTAATAATAATCCATGAATTACGGAGTAACCAACCCAACCCTTTGTACCTGAGGCTTGAGAAGAAAACTAGTATATTTGGGATGACAACATATTCCTTCCCTGACTTCGTTTAGTGAAAACAGCTGCTGAAAGCAGAAGGGACCAGGACACGTGGTCCCGCTCCTTCCCTTAGAACTTTGGAACCTGGATTTCCCACCACTTTCAGGCCGAGGTTCCAGCCAATTTGCCTTGAACCTTCAAAGACAAATGACCTCATCTGACATCTGGCGTCCATGTCTCTGTGTGTGTGTGTGTGTGTGTGTGTGTGTGTGTGTACTTGTGTATGTGAACATTTGCCTGTGCAGACAAGCAAAGGCTGAATGGAACATTTGAAGCTGTGAGGAATGGTTGTCTCGGGACAGTGGGGAATGTCGAGGAGGGATTTCAGTGATTTTATAGTCTGTTTAAAATGTTTCCAAAGAAGATGTATTATTTTTGTAGTGACTTCAAACCTACTCAACAGCTAGATTTCATTCTGGGAAACGTTTCTTCATTTTGTTTGCAGAATTTGGATGTGGTTTCAATGTTTAATAATTCCCCACTGATTATGCTCTCAGACCACTAAAGAGAATGAGGGTTGAGAAGAGTCAAGCCATCTGCTCACAGTTGGCATCCCTTTGCTACCTTTTTTAGTCACAGCATTATGATACTGGATTCCTACTACCGAGACATTTAAGTATTGGTAAAATATACCATTTAACCCAGCACTTGAAATCCTTGTGGGATTATAGTCGAGACTATTATTAATGAATACGAACTTTTAAAAATTTTTTTTCAAAACTTCCTGCAAATAATGTATTCCTTGAATGACACAGCAGATATGTACTCACTGTGCCCACTTGGACACCCTCAGGGGCTGGATTTCGTTTCGTTTTGCCATTTTCTCCCTTCCTCATGCAACACTGAACTAAGAGCTTGAGACAAGGGAGCTCAGGGCATGTGGCTGCGTGAATGAACACGCTGGGCCTCTCACAGGGCACATGAGCATGGGCTGCTCGCCCTCCACTCTGTGCTGCCTCAAGGCCAACATACCAGCAATTGCAGAAACAGTGCTTTCCCAGGCTTCTCCTCCTACACAGCACCCAAGGCTCAGCTGATATCCTGCATTTCACAGAGTTGCAAAGCAAGGCCCCGTTGTGATGCAACACCAAATGGTGTCATTTAGTACAAACTCGGTCAGTGGAAATCTCAGCTTCTCCAAGCCAAGCCTCAATGTCTCTGCTGCTGGTTGCGCAAGAGTCCTGGGAACTGAAGAATCGCCCTCTGTTTTGCTATGAGGCTGTGACTTGAACAGCGCTTCTCTGCCTGGAGCCTCTTCAGTCTTTAGCTTCAAATGTAGATCTATTTTGTACCCAAAAGATTTATTCTGTCTGTTTCCTAGAGTCTCAAAAGTGATCAATATTTAGGAAAATTTACCCCCCTATGTTGAAAAATAACATCCAGTTTTGTTGGGTTCCTATCTATAATTGAAAACATTTCATTATAGACCACTTTCTGGGAAATCTGATAAAAATCATATTGAGCATGTTTATCCCTTTTCACACATCCAGAATTAACATAATTCAAATTTTCTTCATCTAGCCCATATAAATTCATGTTTCACAGGAAAAAATAAGGCTTGCTCACAACTTCTCTTATGATTTTTCATTAATTATAATATTTATATTACTATTTATATCATTATGTTTCTTACTTTTGTTTACTTCACAATTAAAACAAACAAACAAAATGTCAGGCAAGGTGCCACAGGTCTGAAATCCCAGGTATTGGAAGCTGAGGCAGGAGGATCACTTGACCCCCTGAACTTGAGACTCGCTTGGATTCTATACTGAGACTCACCTCAAAAACAAAACAAATGAACATAAGCAGTCTGATTTTTAAAGTTGGCTTACTGAGGTTTAGTTTGCATAAATCCCTCTATTGTAAAAACACAGTCCCGTGTGTTTTGACAAATGTGTGACTAACCCCTAATAGTAATTAAGATGTAGAGCCCTTCTATCTCCCCAAAGTTTCCTGGAGCCCCTTTCTCATCAGTCTCCTTGCTCCAGCCCTAGGCCCTAAAACAGCATGTCTGTTTTGTCCCCAGAGGCTTGCTTTTTCTAGATCAACCTAAACACAAAATCAGACTTACAGCTCTGCAACTGTAGCAGAACGCGTTTGAGATTCAGCCCTAATTGGCTCCTTCTTTCTCCTGCCTAGTAGTCTCTTACACTGGCGTATGAGAACTTTTTTGCTTTCCAATTAAGAGACATTTTGTTCATTGCAGCTTGTGCCAGTTATGAACACAGACCCGCCAGATAACTCTCTATCCCTGAATCCTACAGTGATTGGACTTTAACTCCAAGGGGTTGCCAAGCTATCTTCCAAACTAGGCATGGTAGGACTTCTCATTTTAGTCACCTGTAAGTTTATAGTTCAGTGGTATTAAATATAATCAAAATGGGCAACTCACACCACCCATCTATCTACATAGCTCTTTTAATTTTGAAAAACCCAAAGTCTCTCCCCATTAAGCAATAACCCTCTTTCTCCCTGACATTGCACCCTCTGGAAAACACCCTCCTACTTTCTGTCTCTGTGATTTGACAACCTAGGTGCCTCAGATAAGTGAAATGATACAGTTTATGTCTTCTGTGATTAAATTATTTCACCAAAAACTATGCCTCCTGGACACTGTAGATCCCATAATGTAGGTGAATGTTCATATATCAGAACTGCCTGCCTTTTAAGGATGTGAAATATATGTTGTTATGGGTATATCACGTATTGCTTATCCCTCCACCCATGAATGGACCCTTGGGTTGTTTTCATGTTGTAGTAATGGTGAACAATGTTGCTAAGAATGTGGATATACAGACAATTTCTTCATGACTCTGCTTTTGTTTTTCAGCTATATACTAGGAAGTAGAATTGGTGGATCATTTGATAACTTTATATTTAATTTTTTAAGGAACCACCATCCCATTTTAACCATTTTACATTTCTACCAACAGTACCTAAGAGTTCCAATTTCTCTACATCTTTGCAATACTTATATCTTTTTAACAGCAATGGGAATTTAATTCAGGACATTCAAATTGAGCTACACTCACAGCCCTTTGCTTGTTTGTTTGTTTGTATGTTTGTTTTGAGACAGGGTGTTGCCAAGTTGCTCAGGCTGGGGTCAAACCTGCAATCCTGTCTTGGCCATCCAGAGCACTAGGGTTTTAAGTACAGATTACCATTGCATTGACTTACTTTCTTGATATTGTCTTTCATGTACTATCTTTTTTTTTTAACTCTTATGATGTCTAATTTGTCTAGCTGTTTCTTTTCTGCTTTTATCTTTGAGGTCATATCCAAGAAGTCATTCCTAAAACCAGTCTTTTAAAATTTTGTTCTATGTTTTCTGTGTTTTAGTCTTACATTTAGGTCTTTGATCCATTTGGAGTTAAATTTATATTTGGTGTTAATCAAGTGTCCAAATTCACTCTCATATGGAAATAGTTCTCCAGAACGACTTGTTGAAAAGATTGTTCTTTTCTTATTGAATGGTCTTGGCACACTGAAAAAAAATTATTTGGCTGTATACACAAGGATTTATTCCTGTACCTCTCTTAAATTTCACTGGTCTATATGTTTGTTTTTATATCAGAACCACACTGTTGATTAATATGACTTCATTGCAAGTTTTAAAATCATGGAGTGTGAGTCTTCCAATTTTGTTTGTAAAATTTGTTTTAAATATTTGAGGTATCTTGAGGGTCTCTGTTCATTTTAAGATAGGTTTTTCTATTTCTTTAAAAAATGTCTCTGGGGGCAGAAGTCGAAGCATATGAAGAAATGTTCAATTGGTCATTCGAGAGATGCAAACGAAAACAACACTGAGATTTCATCAACCAACAATAAATGCTGGCATGGCTGTGGGGAGAAAGGAACCCTTCTCCACTGTTGGTGGGATTGCAGACTTGTGCAACCACTGTGGAGATCCATTTGGAGATTTCTCAGAAAACTAGGCCTAGGGGTCCCATTTGACCTGGCTATCCCCCTGCTAGGAATATACCCAATAGAATTTTTAAAAACACATTGGAAAGACAGATGTACACCCTTGTTCATAGCAGCTCAGTTCTTGATAGCTCAATCTTGGAAACAACCCAAATGTCCATCAACTGGAGAGTGGATAAAGAAGATGTGGTTTTTTAATAAAATGGAGTATTACTCTGCCATAAAGAATGACAAGATTGATCTATTTAGGTGCAAATGGAGACACCTGGAGGATATACTAATAAGTGAAATCAATAGATCACAGAGAGGCAAATTCTGGATCTTCTCTTTGACATGAACACCTGTAGATGCAAATGAGCTCTAGAAAGTATGACAGCTTTTATAGAGTGGGAAATTTCCATAGGAAATTTGGTGTGGGAATGTAATAAGGGGAAGGAATAAATATGACTCAGAAAGAAAATAAAAGAGTATGTATAAAGGGGGTGGGGAGGTGTGGGTGGGTAGGGATATGGGTAAAAATGAGAATTAACTTGTGTCATATACTGATACAAATTCCCCAATGTTATACATGATTGTGAGATGTATATAAATTGTACCAATAGAGAATTCAATTTTAAAAAGTCTCTGGGATTTTGATGGAGATTGCTTTGATATGAAGGATACTTGAATAGTAATAGTAATAACATCTAAAGTACATCAACCTATGAACATGACATTTTCCATTTACTTATGACTTAGTTTTTTTTAGCAATGTTCTGATGTTTTCAGTATGCAAATCTTTTGCCTCCTTGATTGAGTTAATTCCTAAGTAATTTATTCTTTTTAATGTTATGGAATTCTTTTTATAATTTCCTTTCAAATTGTTTGTTATGAATGTACAAAGACACAACTTAATTTTGCTGTTGACTATGTATCCTGCTCTTTTGCTGAGTTTGATTTTTAGTTCTGTGTTATGCAAGGGCAATCAATCCTCCAACTGCCTAGAAAGATGGGCAGTGAAAGCTAAAAAAAAAAAAAGACAGTAGAAACTTTCATGATTTAAAAGTATGTGGAGAGCTGTGAGGCCAGTGTCTCACAGTGGGCAAAGACCAAGGCTCTCTAAACATCTATCATTTATTGGGTACACACAATAGTAAGAAGGAGTATTGAATGACCTAGGAAACAGGGGTGACCCTATGTTCATGCAGCTCTTAGGCTCAGGAAGGCGGAGAGGAGAGCATTCCTACAACAGAAGGTGGGATGAGTTAGGCTGATAAAGAGTTTGTCCCTTCCCAGGTGAGATCTTTCTCTTTTTGTATTTTATTCAGTTCTCAAAGAACCAGCATGTCTTTAGGGGATGCCTTCTCACCCGTGAACATCACGGCATTACAGGACCACTGAGTCCTCAGCTGTCACCAGACTCAAAACAGTTATGTTCTCGCAGCCACAGCTGGCTCTCAGGCAAGGAAACATTGGGCCTTAGACAGCTATAGTCATGCTTTAATTATCAAGTGATTTGTTTCCAAAGTTTATGTAGAATGGCTCTCTACTGTGTGTGAGTATATGTGTAAACAGGACTTCCATATACGTGCAGTCACATTATCTATAAACAGAGATGTTTACTTCTTTCCAAATGGGATTTCTTTCTTTCTTCCTCCTTCTTTCTTTCCTTTTTTCTTTCTTCTCTCTTTTCCCTCTTTCCTCTCTCTCTCTCTCTCTCTCTCTCTCTCTCTCTCTCTCTCTCTCTCTCTCTCTCTCTCTCTCTCTCTATCTTGTACTGGAGTTGAACCCAAAGCCTTCATACTGAGCTACATCCCAGCCCTTTGCCTCCCTTTGATGTTGACACAGGGTCTTTGTAAGCTTTCAGGCTGAGTTTGAACTTGTGATCCTTCTTTCTCAGTCTCTGAGAACATTGGGACAATAAATGTGCATCACCATGCTGCTTCTACTTTGATTAATTTTCCATTTGCTTTGGGACATAGCAGACAAAGAAATGGAAATTATGGCTTACTCGAAAGAGAAGAAGATCAAGAGAAACTGTCTCAGCAAAAAAATCTGATGGCAAATCTACTAGACTTTAAAATATCTTAAAGATGCTCAAAGAATGAAAGAAGGAAAGGAGAAAATTATAGCTCATGTATGAGCAAAATAGAAATATCAAGAAAGAGGTAGAAACCCTAAAATTAATCCAGAAATTCTAAATATCTAAAGAATGATAAATGAAATCAACAATCCACTTCTGGGACTCAAGGGAAGCTTTATGCAGGCAGAAGACAGGGTCAGAAAACTTAAAAATGTGGCAATAGGATTATGGAGCCAATGACCAGAAACATTAAGGAGAAGTGAACAGAGCAATTTACCTAGGAAAACCCACCAAATCAACCAACATACAGTGGACCCTTAATTTATGAGCTTGATGTGGTCCCAAAGGCTGGTTGTAACTCACGTTGGTTGTAAGATCTCAATGTTTACCAGGTACACACTATAGATGACAAAAGGAAGAATTAGATCCCTTACCCTAATTAAACCAGTTGTTCATATGTCAGGGCATTCATAACCTGAGGGTACACTGCTCAATTTGGGAGCTCCAGAAAGAGCAGAGAGAAAAGGAAATTTGAAAGAGAATATTTAGGAATAATGGCTGAAATTTCCCAAATGTAATGAGTGTCACGAATAGAAACAATGAAGATCAGTAATTGCCAACCAACATGAACTCAAGAGCCCCACACTAAAACTTAATCACACTTTCAAAAGCCAAAAAGAAACAGAGACTCTTAAATGACATAAGAGAAGTGACTTGCCCTACAAAGGGACCCTCAGTAACAAATTTCTCACCTGAAACTTTGGGGGCCAGAAAGCAGTGGGCCAATATATTCAAAGTACTAATCAAAAGAAATAAAACAAAGCCTGTCAATCACAAATCCTATATCAAAGAAAATTGCCCTTCAAACCTTAAGGTATTTTCATCTAAACAAAAGCTGAGGGGATTCTGTCACCATTCAATCTGTCCTGAAATAACTGTTCAAGGGAGTCTTAAAGGCTAAATGGACACTTCACAGTTGTTCAAGTCACATGAGGAAATAAACCTCACGAAAATGTGAATAGAGGGGCAATTATAAAAGCTAGTAAGAGCTAGCTTTACTTTCTGTTTTGAACATAATTTAAGACAGCAGTACTTTAAAAAATAATTAAGAACTAGTATTATGATGACTTTGATGTATAATTTCACATTTCCTTTTACACATAATTTAAGAGACTAATGCAATTAGTTAGTATATATTTGGGGCACACCATGTATAAAGATGTGATTTTAGGGGCCGGAGGGTTAGCTCAGTGGTTCCGGCGCCTGCCTTGCAAGCACAAGGTCCTGAGTTCGATCCCCAGTAACCACATACAATTCTGGGTGTGGAGACTCACACCAACCAACAATCAATACCACATATGACAGTGCCGGGTGTGGTGACTCATGCCTGTAATCCCAGCACTCAGGAGGCAGAGACAGGAGGATTGCTGAGTTCCAGGCTTGCCTGGGTTACATAGTGAGCTCAGGGCCAGCCTGAACTACAAAGCGAGACCCTGTCTCAAAAAAAAAAAAAAAAAAAAAAAAGATGTGATTTTATGACAACAACCACAGGCAGTGGGAACAGAGCTGTAAAAGAGCAGAATGCTTGTATGTTAGTATATGTTCTTGAATGTCAGCTGGTATGCATTTACAATCAAGTGTTATAACTTTAGGATGTTAAATGTAATCACACTGGTAACTGTTCTTGTCACAGAGAAACAATACCTGACACCTAGATCTTCAAGGAGGAAGGTTATTTTGATTCACTTTGTAGTACATGGTCTGGATCCTTCCCAGTGGGAGGACATGAACTGAAAGAAGATGCTCAGTTGTGACAGCCAGGAAGCACTGAGGGAAGGGGAGAGCCAGGGAGGAAGACAGACTCTTCCAGGCCACACCCTGACCCACTTCTTCCCACCAGGCCCCGCCTCCCAAGAGCTCACCTACCTAAGAGCTCATCAGTCAGGTGCGTAGCATCCCCATGGTTCCATCCCTTTCCAAAAGCTCTGATTCTGAGCCTCTCAGGTGCTTTGGGAACATCCAGATATAAACCATAACAGTAACCATGACAATACCTTTGAAATATACAAAAAAGAAGTGGGAAAGAAATTTAAACATTTCACTAAAAAAAATCAATTAAAAACAATACAGTGAGGGACAAAAAAGCTATGAGGCATATAGAAAACAAAAAATATCAAAAGTCCTTCCTCAACAATAATCGCTTTAAATCTCAATTGTTGAAAGTTAAGAATAGGGGTGAAAATAGACATTCCAGGTAGATCATAATAAAAGAGACCAGGGTAGCATTTAGAGGTATAAGTTTCTCTTAGTAATACTTCTGCTGTATCCCATATGCTTTAGTGTCATGATTCTGTTTTCATTCACATCAGATTTTCTTTTAAAGTTTTATTTTAATTGACAGAAGAAATAATTTCCAATGACCCATTATCAAGCATGATGACTATAATTTATAATAATGAACATGAGAGGTGACAGTAAGTTAGTCTAAATATTTTCTAACTTCTTTTGTGATTTTTTGACCTATTGCTCATTTAAGAATGTGTCATTTGATTTTTACAGATTTGTAAATTTTACTATTTCACTTCTATCACTGATTTCTAACTTCATCTGCTATGCATGAAGAGTACACTTTTTTTTTTTTTTTTTTT
>PVIC010021650.1:0-16764 GCA_004025085.1 Thryonomys swinderianus
GGGGAAGGAATAAATATGTTACAGAAAGAAAATAACAGAGCATGTATAAGGGGGGAGGAGGGGGGAGTGGGTAGGGATATGGGTAAAAATGAGAATTAACTTGTGGCATATACTGGTACAAATTTCCCAATGTTATATGTGATTTTGAGATGTATATAAATTGTACCAATAAAGAATTCAATTAAAAAAAATAAATAAATAAATCTCAGTGTTGGTAATAGATGGTAACTGCTTAAAAATTATTTTTGGCCTAGTGCACTTCCCACTCCTTCTCTGGGAATGGTATCAAGGCATTTTCCTGAGAAGTAGATAATATGTGAGAAAACAAATATCTATATTACGACAAAACAGCAGCCAGCACTGTTCATAGGATTACAGCTCAATACCCAGGAAGAGTGACCTGGGCCCTGGAGAGAAAGCTTGAAGCTGTAAGGAATCCAGTCTCCCGTCGGCCGCTGGGAATCCTTTCCGCCCCGGAATGAGAGGTCCTAAAGTAATCTGGCACAAGGAGACCTCTCCGCATATGGTGTTTACTCAGAAGGGTGAGGTGCCAGGGAGCCCGTCAGCCGCAGCAAGCTGAACCTCCTCTGGCACAAGATCGTGTACAGAGCTGCCCCTGACAAAGCCTCAGCCTTCTGCGCCCATCAGACTCAGTGTGAAAGGTCTCCCTTCACCGGCCAGCCGGCAGAGCGGCCCGGCGTCATCAAAAGATGCGGACACTGCAGCCCGGGCCTCGCCGCAACTGGAAACCAAAGCCGTGATTAATTATGGAGGGAGTGTAGCCAGGCGAGGCTGCAATTGTAATCAAATGAGAGCACGCAGAGGAAGAATAACATTTTATCCTGTGCTACAGATAGATTTATGACCACACTGCCAGTCGGAGATAAAGTAAAAATCAATCATATTATTCATAGGAGTAACATAAGCAAGGACTGGAGAAACAAAAAATACACTTCCTAGGATTGTGTTGTGGATATTTCATTTATATACAGCTTTATTTGGCAGAATCACAGGTCTATAATTTTTTTTTAATGAAGGCTGAGAAATACACTATCAGCTGGCACTCTAATAGAGAGATCTGGGAACTTTTTACATTCAAAGGCTTCCTTGCAAAAATATATTACAATATTTCCTCCCTTATTGCCTTGAGCATATGTTATTGTGATAACTCGGCTGCATAATGAAATGTGGAGCTTGGAAGCACCCGAATATCCAGAGACAACAAATACAACAGCTTGCTAATTATGTCCATGAATAATCAAAAAGATAAAAATAATGCTAATTCCATGCAGTTGAAAGCTACTGAACTTGTTTCTTTGGAAGCAAGATTTAAATCTCAATCTAATTCTCTAAGGGAAGAACCATCATTAGCTCAACATTTCCTCAAAGAGCTCATCATTGATTGGAGGGTTAATTTGCCAGCTAAACAAGACACTGCCACGATAAACCACAGATTAATCAAGGGAACATGGCTTATGGACTAGAACTTATTCTAACTTATCAAGTCATATCTTATTGGAAAAAAAAATCCCAGCCAAGAATAGCACACTTCATTCGGGGAAGCTGAGGCAGGAAGATTCCAAATTCAAACCAAACTTGGGCAGTTTAGAAGTTGACCCTGTTTCAAAACAAAAATAAATAAAAATCAAAAAAGTCTAGGAATGTAGCTCAGTGCAAACACACTGGGTTTAATCCCTAGCATCTCCAAAAATAATTGTTTTATGTACTTACAGTATGCACTTAGCCATTAGTAGTAGAAATAGTGTTTTCTTTTTTAAAGTTTCTTAGAAGATAACTAATACAGTACTTAGAACTTTATCTCAAAAACTAACCAAAAATGTATACCTATTTAATCCAAAACCTGTGAAGTATCTAGGGACCTAGTATATCTTCAAATCAGCTTCGAGATACTTCACAGAAACTGGAGTCTGCCCAGCCCTTTAATGCCACTTCAATTTTTGTCCCTCCCGATCACTGCCAAGGTATCCACCCAGTAAGAGGTTCCCAGAGGAGAGCCAGGAGATTCCAGCAGCGGAAGGGCAGAGCCGGAAGGAGCTGTGGCAGAAGTTCATTCTACGAGGCTCCGTTCGCCCTCCAGCCTGCTGCCCTCTCCAGCCGCCGCCGGCAAACACCAGACTCTCCAGGCGGCCGAATTCACCGAGGTCGCATTAAATCCTTGCTGAGCCACAACAGGTCTCCACACCAAGTGCAACGTTCATTATGATAATGAGGATGGGCACAGATAGATGATTTAAATTTTTAAAAACACCTACAAGCCAGAGCAAAGCAACTACATTTGTGGTGGTTGGTCTGCTTTTCACTCTGGAGAGAGCAGCAGCACGGGTAGAGCTTCTAATTAAAGCTAAATGATAAGCATTAATATAACAACAATTACTGCAAAGAGGCCTTTCAATATCATGTTGCATAATCAATTTTACTTTTCTTGGTTGTTTGTTTCCCAAAAGGCAGCAATTATACATTAGTCTACTTTGTCAATACAGTTTTTTATACTGGTCTATTTGAATTCAACATTGCTTAACAAAGACACTACAAAGAATTTTGAAGCCCGAAGCCCCAAAATCAATCTCCAACATCAAAAAAAAAATTAAAAATACCAAGTTTAAAGGTGGGTGAAGAAAAGCATCACCACAACAGATCTTTCATATATGAATACACTAACACCTGTCAACACAATCCCTCCGCTTGTGCCGGGGACCCGTGCGAAGCTAAGCACTCATGTAAAGTGACTAAAGTTTCCATTTCTTTCCCTGCAAAAGCTGACTTCTTCCTCTGTGATACAGTGACAGCACATCAGGATCCATTGATTGTGCATTTCCATCTGAGGTAAAAAGAATTTTCCAATATTGCTGTGTGTGTGTGTGTGTGTATTGAATTTGTGTAGAAATAAGCTATGAGGAAAAGAAAAAGAATAATACTAGAATATGGCCCAGTTTCTGTTATAATTCAGCATGCTATCCTGATTTTTGTAGGAAATCTCTTCCTCCTCAGACTGGATTCTGTTGCCCTCAGCCCCACTGGAGGTACGTTTTTCACACAGATGGATGCTTCCATTTTGTTCCCTTTGTCTTGGAGGTGGTCCCAGAGGTGTCCCTGTCACCTCCTTAGTGACCCACCACCTTTCTCTTACCCTGGGCATAAATACAAATCTCATCTGGATCTCTGCACTGAAACTCAACTTATATTCCTGCCATTGAATATTGAGCTCTTTCTGTGTATATTGCCCACCTCCCGCCCAGCCCCTGTGGCCCCACAAACCTCCACCCAGACTTACTCAAAGCCTAAGTGAATCTCTCCTGCTTTGGGTCCGAACCACCAGAACCAGCCTAGAACCCAACAGGTTCCCAAGAAGTAGCCATATTGGGTCACATTAAGATTTAAAAATACATCTAAGAAAAATCCTCATGTATACATTAACTTCTTTTGGTTTCCATTGCTCTGCCTTAGAAAATATGACACATTTTAATCTGCCTAATCTTATGGTCCCTTTAGTATAGTCATTAAAAAATAGCCATCAGGTTCCCAAATTAATGGTTATAATGTATATATACATGTGTGTATGAGAGAGAAAGAGAGAGAAATCTGTAAAGGATCTGAGAACCTATTGATTTTCAAACCAATAGCCTATAAATGTTACATAGAAATTCTAGTCTCAATTCTCAGACTTTCTGTTCTTCCTAACTTCTACTCCTTTTCATTCACTACTGAGCTATCTGTGCAGTAGATGGGGTAGCTAGCACAGTTTCAGGATATTCCAGACAGAGAAGAGGGTGACATATGTTCTAACTGCTATATTGTACAAAGTGCATTGTGTTTAGAGCCCATTATATGTTTTTTCACTTAATCTGAAAGTGTAAGTAATAATATCCTTGTTTCACCCATAAGGAAACTAAGTCTCAGGAATTTTCAGTCATGCTGAGTACCAAGCAGAAAGGTCACAATTCAATCAATATTTTTTTCAGATTTTAAGGATTCTGTGACCCCATTTTTATGACTTTTCACAGCGACTAAACTGTCTACTTGGCATATTTTTATGGCATGGCTTTTTTTTTTTACTAATTGGTCAAAAGCATTTCTTGTTCCATCAAGCACTTAATGAATGCCCACTGACAGGCAGACAAAAGATCCACACTCTGTTAATGAGCTTTTCAAACTGCCAGAAGTCAGAACTTTCAATGAAATGATAACTGTGTATGAGGACAGATGTCCTAAATGACTTGATTATTACACAGTGTGTACATGCATCAAAATGTCCTGCAAAGCCGGGCATGATGACGCACACATACAATCCAAGCACTCTGCGAGGCTGCGCAGGAGAATTCCAGGTTCAAGCCCAACACTGGGCAGTTCAGCAAATCAGTGAGACTTTGTCTCAGAAGGAAAAAATAAGAGGAAATAGAGATGAGGATGGAGCTCAATGCAAAAGGTCTAGATTTAATCTCCAGTACCACAAAAAAATAAATGAAAAATTACATTGAACTCCATATGCAAGTTCAATAGTTATATCACTTCTTAAATAAAATGAAATCTCCATAGTGACCTAATCTCCAGAAGCACACTCTCCAAAAAAAAAAAAAAGGCAAGAATCTACTCTTTTGGGATTGTTTACCAAAGAAAAGGGTATTTCAGCATAAACATTCAAATATCAAAGAACTTACAAGGACCCCCGCCGTGACGTGAGTCTTGGTTTAGTAATGTACATAAAGATCTGTTTGTTTAGTCTATTTTAAACCATTTTCATTTTGAAAGTTGGCAGAGTACTGTTTCCAGCTTGTTGTACTGAACAACATATATTTTCTCTCACATTTTCTCTTATTGTACAACATAGAAAACACTTGCAGAAAGGTACTTATGTAGTCAATGAATATAACAGTGCCTATTAGAAGCAATGCCTGTGCCTTTATTGTAGCTAATATAGCTACATTGTAGGACTAATATATATGAATCTTTTTATTTTTAACTGAGCTCTCTCTGCCTCCATTTTTGAACTAGAAAAGCAAACCACGAAACTTACTTTCCTCCTCTTACTTCTACTTCTTACCCTTTCTTTGCACGCAATGTTTGTTGTGCCTCACACACTTCCCTCTACCCCTCTGCTATTATCTGGCTCCCCTTCTTAGTTTGTTCCCTCCTTGGTATAACACAAAATTCCTCTCAAGGACTCTTAACTTATGACCTATATTTAAGATCTACAGATGCTTCAAACTACTACAGATAGAATGTTTTTCATTATACTCAATAATGTTCCTCATTGTAATTCATGTATCTGGTTTTTTTTTTTTTTTTTTTTTTTTCTTAAAAAAAGGCGCATGCAACATAAGAGGCTAGAGGAGCCCCTCCTCAGAGGTGCTGTAATATCCTGGGCCACTTCTGGATTGCAACGTCTCTTTTGTTTTTGCCCCCCAGTGGGTAAATTCCTCCAAACAAGGACACACAGTACTCATACACACAGAAAGGGCCTAAGAGAGGTGAGGAAAGGATGGATCTAGGACAAGATGGGTAAATCGCATCAGGTCAGAGTGGTATCCTTAGCTATTTTGTACCACTCGGGAGCTCCATTTGACAGTTAAAAAGGAGTAAAACTGGTGACACACATTATGATTGACACGATTTTATTAAGGGAAACCGATGGGTCGATTATGACATGATGAACATGTCAAAATGCCTGGCTCTCTATCACTGCATCTCTAAACCAAACCCTAAATTACAGCTGCTCTTTTGCTCTCTAGTTTAGTCACTTTTCATCACTGAGATACCGTAGCTGACACATGCAACTCAAAGGAAGGCACAGTTTACTTTGGTTCATACTTTGTAGGAGTTTCAGTTCACAGTATAGTGACTCCAAGGCAGGACAGCACAGCAGAGGAGCAGGACAGAGGAGCAGCTGCCTGAGGAACAGCATGGGACATAAATCTTTCTAAGCCACACCCCCAGTGCCCGCCTCCTAATAGCAAGTCACCTAGAAACCTGCATAATCCACTTTGTCCAAAGCCCGGTCTAAGAGCACATGAGGTTCTTGGGGGTCATCTGGGTAAAAACCGTAACACCCACATCACACTACACCTGGCCCTGGAGGAGACAAATGTTAAGAGGCCAAACCTGGGGAGTCTAATTCTTGGTGACCACTGTTTCCTAGTGACCGACTGGGATGTCCTTGTGCCTCAGAGCAAAGCCTGGCTCCTAAATTTGCCCACTGCTCCCAAAGTTCCTGGATTTGTCTTCTGGGCACCAATTTTTATTTATGACAAATTTTACAATGAAAATAAAGAATTACAGTTAAAAGGATCGAAACTCATGTCTGACATGTGTGCAATATGCCCAAATATTCTACTGCATGCTACTGGTGATAGAAGGATATTTTATAATTATTTTTAAAAGTCAAGCAGGTTATCCAGTTTTTTACAGCTATCATATTGAAGAGTCCAGACTTAAACTCAGATCTGCCTGCTCGAAATGCTAGTCATCCCTCCCTACAATGGGTTTTATCTTCTGGGAGAACAGAATTAATCAAAACTGGCAGCTGTAAAAGCATCTTGAAGTCCGTCAGTGGGGTGATTCCCATAAGGCAGGTCAGAGTGGCTGACTTCCACGGAAAAGCTCTTCCTGAGATGCTGTCCCTGAGTAAACAGGTTACTAAGAGAATAAAGAGTTCTTCAAGACAGAGGACCTAGTTCAGTGCGAGACACACAGGAGAGGCCTTATTCCTGCCTTAACTACGATTTGCTTTAATTTCCAGAGATATGTCCAGGCTGTCTTCAAAACAACAGGCAGGCTCCCCGAAGCTTCCTCATTACAGTTAGTCCCTCACTGGAAGGTCCGGAAGTCGGATTTGTTTTTGAGTCCAAGAAAGTGAATCTTCCCATTTCTAAGGCAAACATATAGTGTAAAGCATTAAAAAACACATGCACTCACAAAACACTGTAAATAAACCATTTTCATTTGTACAGTTACCTCAAAATGGTGGAATTGTGTTAGGAGACTGCAAGGACAAGAAGAGAGTTACTGACTGCAGGAAGGAGATAGGTGACGGAGGATGAAGCTATGTCTACCGACTTCCGGTCTCAGTCCGAGCGCTGAGTTATTTTCACCTACGCTTTCATGGTTATTGCTTCGCTAGCAGCTCTCTCCATGTCACCGCCTCCTCCACTGTGTCCACCCATAGGGGATCTAGCGCTGTACGCTGTCGCCTGTCCAGTACGACAGAGCAGCACAGCTGTGACCGTGTCCGGCAGATACTCGATTTGTCCACATCTAAGAAAGTTCTCAGTGTGAGTTCCATTCATATCTGTGAAAGTCCACAATTTGTTCGCAAGTCGGAGACTTACTGTACTGGTTTATTGTTCTCAAACAGTTTTTGTTTCCATTCTTGTAGCCCTTTTCTCACTTTTTTTGATACTTTATTTTTTAATAAATTTTATTTTATAATGAAAGAAAAAAATGATGGTTAAAAGAAAGGAAGATGTATATAAATTGTACCAATAAAGAATTCAATTTAAAGAAAAAGAAAGGAAACAAAGCTTGTGTATATAGGGGTGGGGGAGGGAGAGTGGGTAGGGAAGGGGAAAATGAGAATTAAATTGTGTCATATACTGGTACAAATTGTCAATGTGGAGTGCAATTGGGAGGTGTATATATAATGTACCCAAAAAATGTACCAATAAAAAAATTAATAAATAAATTTTATTTTATCCCATTCCCCCTCAAGCCTCCTCTCCTCCCTGTGAACAAAAGCTTTATTTTTTCCTTCTATTTGCAATTTTCTTCTCCCTTCCTTCCTTTTTTCCCTCCCTCCCCCTTATTCCTCTTCCCATTTGAACACTTTCTTCCCACTTCCCAAAAACCCATTATACATTTCAGTCTTTATTTCCACATTTGGTTTCTCACACCAGAGAAGCAATGCAGTATTTAAACATGTGTATCTGGTTTATTTCACTTAACAATATGGCGTCAAGGTCCATCCATTGAGCTATAAATGTCTGAAGCACATCCTTCTTTATGGCAGAGTAGTATTCCATTATATTTTAAAAATCACATCTTCTTCATCCACTCATGTGTAAATGAGCATTTGGGCTGTTTCCAAGATTTAGCTATTACAACCTGTACCACTATAAACATGGGTGTGCATACATCACTGTGGAACGATGCTTTTAATTCGTTCAGGAAGATACTAAGAAGAGGTGTAGATGGGTCAAATGGAACTGTGTTTTAGTCTTCTAAGGAATCTCCACACTGATTTCCATAGTGGTTGCCCCAGTCTACATCCCCATCAACAGTGGAATGGAGAAGCCCCCCTCCCCCACAGCCCACCAGCATTTGCTATTGGCTCATTTCTTGATAGCAGCCATTCTTTTCAGAGTGAAATGGAATCTCAGCATTGTTTTCCTTTGCATTTCATGAGTAACCAGCGATGTTGAATAGTTTTATATATATATTTGTCTGCCATTTTTAATTCTTCATCTGAGAAGTGCCTGTATTTCAGATGCCCCTTTTTGGATTGGGTCTTTAAATGTGGGGGGTCTTTTTTGAGTTCTTCATATATTCTAGATAGTATCCCTTTATCTGAATAGCTGTTTCTTGGACACTTTTTGTTTATACTCTTCTAATTGCTTATTTCGTTAACTCTAATTCACCATCAACCATTCATTTACCCACTCTGCATACAAAAAAACTTCTCATTTAACAATCTACTATTTAAGGTCTGTTCAGACTTCTTTTTGTATAGTTCTGTACATCTTGTTGATGGAGTCATGATGTCTTACTTTCTGTACAATATACTTTGTTTATACAATGCTATAATTTGTGCTGTTATATGGTTCAGTACAGTTCTATAGTTTTATGTTCTGTTCTACATTACAATACTGCACATCAGAGTTATACCAAAAAAGCCAAGTCATCATGCTAGAGCTTCCTTTGACCATCTCTTTACTCTGAATGTTGTAATGTACACACAATGCCTCATTTAGTGACTAATTCATTTAATGACCTGATGTCTCAGGAAGAAAGCTTGGTCATTAAACGAGTAGTGTGTGTATGTAAGATGTATCCTGCTTCAAATATGTAAAGATACAAGGAATCTTCTTCTTAAAATGACATACATATTGTGTCTATGACACAAATCTATAGTACTGCATCTATCACCATAATCTACAGTTTGTTCCCATTTGGAGTGTGGCTTTGTGCTAGTGGACATTAGCCTGGCCCACACTGGCAACGGTGGACTCTGGGAACTTCCTACAGTCCTCCTTCTGGTTGCTGGGAAAGCATCTGAATAAAACCCAAACAAAGCCTGGGAATAGGACAGGGGTGACATCTATTAGTGGCAAAACTGTCAGCAAAGAAGCAGGGGACAGTGCTTAGACCCAGAAAAAGATAATCAGGGTTTCTGGGCGGAGCAGCAACAGTAGCCAACACTGGACATATATGATGCATAAATAACACAAGGAGGCTAGGGTTGGATTCTTCTCACCATAACCACCTTTCCTGTATCTAAAGAAATCTTAAGTATGTTTTGGTCTAAAACAAAGATTTCCTGAATTATCCAACTTAAAATTGCTACTGATGCATCAATTATGTTTAACTTACAGTGATATTTACAAATTAATTTTCTTTTTGTTCTGGTTCATAGTTAATGTACATTCTTAAAGAGCATGTAGTTTTCAGATTATTTTTAGGATAATCTCTTCTCTTGACAGGGGTAGCTTCTGATATAACGAGCTGCCTTATTTCCTCCACAGAGTAGCTACAGAGCTTTTAGCACTGCTCAAATCTGAGTAGTCATTATCATTCTGAGAAGCTGCTAGGAACATTTTCTAACTCATAGGATGCCAAATGATCTATTTCTGTTCATCACTAAGGAGGGTGTGGGATTTGGCATCAGGGCCTGGAGATTTACTAAAGACTCTTTCCTGGAGTGGTACTGCACGGTGTGCCCATGATTCTCCAGCCAGAGGTGGGCTATAGCAAGGCTAACACCAGGCAAATGTGTGGCATTAGTTCCAAAGACGGTTTTGTTGGATCTAAGAAGTAAAAATAAAATCAAATGGCGATACCAACTAATAAAGGAATGGAGTTAATAAAAACTGGATTAAAGCCAGAATTGAATGATGAAGCAGGAAACGGGATGTAGAAAGACTATCCACCTCAATTTTGGCACAGCAACTTGATGGTGTAAGGTTCTTTTAAGATGTAAGGAGACAGTTCTTCAGTTACTCAACGCAGGAAGAGAATTTACAAGACACTATTCAGGCTAGGATTCGGCAATCCTTGTACTCTTCTGGTGCATTCCACGTCTCTTATGAAGTTTGCATTTCTCTTATCTATAAAACATGGTGATTCACGATCCTATCGTGCAATTTCATAGAAACAGTCTGCCTGGCATGCAAATTCTACAGCCAATTTCCCTGAGGAATCACCAATTAAAGATCTGGGCCCATTTTAAACATTGACTTCTTATAATTTTTCTTTAGCTTACGATCACTATTAAACATTATCCATTTAATAACCCCCAGGAAGAATTTTCAAAAAGTGTTGAGAATGTATGTAGGTCTGTCACCCCATTTTCTCAATGACTCAGCTATCTGACATTTACTTAGTGCCCTTTGAATGACAACAGTCGTGCCAGCTGTTGGCTGAAGGGGAATTTTTCAGTCGCACTTAAATAGACTGTTTATCTTCATTAGCTCTTTGTTAGGATTCACTCTGGACAATCTCAGAGCTGTCCTGCATCCAGTTCTTAAATAGTCTTACTCCTGTTTTGTGTGGCTCTGATGGCCGCTTAGCTATATCTTTTTGCTTTAGTTCCTTGATCTTTACATTTATTATTTGTATCAGTATATCATAATACAAGTTTTTCTCTAAATTTGCTTTTTATATTTTTATTCTAAATTTATAACTACTACCTCTTTGCAACTCACTTCCACTGTACATTATCATTTAAGATAAAAGCACATCCATTTCTCAAGTAAGATTCAGATCAGATTTGAACTCCTTTGTTGGTGGGTTCCAGAAGTTGCTCTTTCCTTTGCATGCAATACAGTAAACTCTCTGGCCCAATGCTTGGATGCTAAGACAGGGTAGTTAAGTAACAATTTCCTTATATAATATTTACCATTGTAATTTGTTTTGGGCAGTGTTGGGAATTGAGCCCAGGCTCATGGATATGCCAGGTAAGAGTTCTACCTGAGCTACATCTCCTGTAATTTTTTAAATGCCCAATAATCTATATTGAGTGATCTGTTTTTGATATATCTTCTACCATTGCACAGAAAAAAAATGTAGAAGTGAGGTGCAAATGGAGACACCTGGAGGATATACTAATAAGTGAAATCAATAGATCACAGATAGACAATTACCGGATCTTCTCTTTGGCATGAACACCTATAGATGCAAATGAGCTTTAGAAAGTATGACAGCTTTTATAGAGTGCAAAATTTCTATAGGAAACTTGGTGTGGGAGTGTGATGAGGGGAAGGAATAAATATGATACAGAAAGAAAATAAAAGAGCATGTATAAAGGGGGCAAGGAGGTGTGGGTGGGTAGGGATATGGGTAAAAATGAGAATTAACTTGTGTCATATACTGGTACAAATTCCCCAATGTTATACATGATTTTGAGATGTATATAAATTGTACCAATAAAGAATTCAATTTATAAAAAAAATGTAGAAGTGACTAATAATAGAGGTTTCTACTAAAAGCATGAAGGTTAATAGAGTTTTCTACATATGGTTGTATGGATTTCAAACTTTAAAAGAGTACTGAACAGTCTCCCATTTTTGAAATTTTATATATATATAAAATTATATATATATAAAATATATATTTATAATTGTGAGGAAGAATTAATAGGGATTCCCTATGAGAATTCCTGGTACATAAGCCTTCATATTGCTTCACAAAACTCCTCTGTGTCCCACCCTTCTCCACTTACACTTTTTTTTTCCATTCTTAAATATTAAGATGTATCTGTAAGTGGTTCTCTATATATGGTGGTGTATAGATAGATCGAGATTTCTTACCCACTCACTCCTTCCCGCATGGGACTAAGGACTAAACCCATACAGCCCTGAGCTACATGCCTAGCCTTTTATGTTTTTATTTTATTTTATTTTATTTTATTTTATTTTATTTTTTATTTTGAGTGGGGGTCTTGCTGAATTGTACCACCCTACCTGGTGTTCAACATGCAATCCTCTTGCTTCAGCTTCCCAAATAGCTAGGAGTACTAGCATGTGCCATTACACCTAACTAAAAATGGCAATTCTAAACACTGTTGTGACTGCTGTATGTGATATATGAAGTATTTTCTTAAGCTAGTTCTCCATGCCAGCCTTGTTTCTAAACATAGCATCTGTTGTCTATTCTGTGCTGAGTGCAGGTGAAGACCTGCTAAGTGTGTACCGTCCTACAGAAGGTGTTTCCACTTCAGGGTCTTAGCATTTGCTCTCCTGGTCTGGGACTCTCTTCTTCAACTCTGAATAGCTGTCTCTGCCTCCCTTCCTGATTTTAGCCTTTCCTGGGAACATATCAGAAGTACAACTCTCAACCTATCTATAATTGTCACACCAATCTGTTTGTTTCTTTCAAAACATTCTTCCAAATCTATAATTAAGTTTTCATTTAGTGGTTAGCTGGCTTTTCCATCCCCCAGTAGAAGTCCTATGTGAACAGGAACTTTGCCTTATACACCTGTGAATCCCTTTCCCTGGTACACAATGAGTATTCCAAAAATACAGGTTAGACAAATGTATGAATTGTGCACAACATTGTCTCACAAATGTTGTCATTGAATCCTCTAAACAATCTCATGCAATCATATCAAGGAACTGAAATTCAAAGTGAAAAGCATGCCTCGGTGTACACAGGCAGCCAGGCAGCACAGAGTAAAGCCCCCTTTACCTGTGGGGGTTTCCTGCCTCTTGTACTATGTGATCATCAGTTTTCGTCACTGCAGTGCATACCTGAGATAAACAAAAGAATCAGGATTTATTGTGGCTCACAGTTGCTGTCTCTGGTTAGCCGCTTTTGTTGCTCTGAACCTGCGGCAGCGCGGTGCACTGTGGTGGATGCACGTGCTGGAGATCTGCTCATCCAGGGCAGCTGGGAAGCAGAGAAAGAGCGAGAGGAAGGGGCCTGGGCCAAACATCCTCTTCAAGGCCATGCCCTCAGTGCCCTAACATCCTCCCACAGGGCACCACTTCCTGTAGGTTCCACCACATCCTAACAAATGGCACCCCAGCTGGTGCCCAAACCTTTAGCACAAGAGATACTGGAGGATATTTCCAAGCCAAAGCGTGCTAATTTCACTTCACAATGCTGTCATTTTTCCAGTACCGGACCTAGAGATCTGAAATCCATCGCAGTCCTTCCTTTCTATAACACACCCACCCAGATGGCACCATCTGGCTGGTGAGTTTTTCTCTCATTCCAGAAATAATTACAAGGTAGCGAGTCAAAAGGGCAAAAGCAGAAAGCAGCATCTATTCTGAAGCAAAAGTGAAAAGCCTTCAGGTTATTGAGCCCAGAAGAGGACCAGAGCAGGTTGCTGCTGGGCCTTTTTGCCTAGGATTTTATACACAAAAATGTTTCTCTCTCAGCCAAACTGAGGCCAATCATGGTCACGGGCAAGAAAGTGTGACCTACAAGTAGGCCGATAGGAACTGGGATATGTAGCATGTGTCATTTTGCAAGCACTGTTAATTGTAACTTTTCTAAAATTAGCAGAACAAAGATTCTTTAGAGAACTATGAATATCTTATTTCTGGGCAAGAAAATGCCACCAATCGAACAAGGTCTTCATTGCCTCTGGAGCCCTGGCCTTGGCCACGGTGCCCTTCACTCAGTCTTCCCTGGCTGCCTGTCCCTTCTGAGGGATGCGCTTTGCCAGAACACTCTCTGTGCTCCCCTCTCCTCGTGGGCCAGCATCACTCTGAGAAATCTCACTTCCCACAGGGCCCACTCCATCCAGTCAGTTCTCATCGTGTTTTACAGAAACTGACTGCTCAGATCACTGTTGGGTGCATCCTGTTAGATAAGGAAAAGGAGGCCTGAAACTTGGAAAAGGGAACCCAAGCCTGATCACGCCTGCAGGACGTTGGTTAGCTCCCCAGGCCCCCTCCCCCGGGTGTGTCTGCCGGTGGAGGAGGGACAGGGGTTTTCTGCCGCCTCCCTGTTTCACACACAGTCGGTTCCCAAGACCACCGGTCCTGCAGATCTAGCTTCTCCTCCCTCTTCGTCAGCACACGTACTTCTGGCCCTTTCCATTTCTCAGCACTTGTGGCCCTTTGGTCTCCCAACCGGTCTTATTATCAGTGACTTCCTCCCTCTTCCACACTTCCAAAAGCTGACAAGACTGACGTAACAGATGGTTCGTCTACAGAAATCACGCAGGGACTTCCTCACCTTCAGACAGAACTGTTTCTCCTTAGCTTTGCATAAAGCTATTTGAGGACTTACTTTCTGCTTCCTTTGTGTGCCCATGACAGTACCGTAGGACCTGTGTTCAGCGCCTGGAACGCCGGCATTCTTCCACACCCCTGTGTCTTCATACATGTTTGTGGTGAGTCTTGGAGGGTGTCAGGGGCGAGCAGACACACGTTGGAGTCCTTAACTGATCTAACCCACACAGGGCAGCCATCACCAAGCCACATGACATGGCCCTGCTCTGGATTCCCAAACCCAGAACAAGCCTCAACGTGATGCATTGCTCAGTGTGCAGGAACTGTCACGTGTGGTGCTTTCTCTTTTTTGTTGCTTCTTTTCATTTCTTTTCATCTGGCTCTGCTTTACGGACTCTCTCTGCACATGTGCCTCACAGCACCTGGAATATCATACACAGTTATTTGCTGGAACAGTGCTTCAAAGAAGAAATATATTCTTGAACATGATTGCAGTCAAATTCAATAAAGAAGAAGAGGGAAACATGAATTGTAAACATTACCTCATTTAAGGGCAAGAGTAGTGCCTAGGAAGCAGAGCATATTCTGCTTCTAACTCTGGTCCCCAGGAACTCTGGGGAGATGGTGGTTCCTCCTCAGTGCGTCTATTCAGCCCCCAAAAGGGCTTCAAAGTACTTTTCTCAGTGAAAGATTCGAGCATAAACAAGAGATCCTGCTTTGTAAGGCCTTTGAAAACCAATGGAGAGACACCATTTTCCAAAAGAATTCATACGAGCCCCATGACTTCTTTTACTTCAGAAATATGACTTGCAAATTTATCAGAGCACATTTAAACTGGTCCTTCTTCTCAGCTAAAAATTGTCTTGAAATATCCAATTGCCTCCCATCATTGATTCCTTTTACTTGTCATAAAACTTCTTCTTTAAGATGTATCTCAAGGATTTTATTATTTGAAGAGAAATTCAGTGCTCATAAATTCAGTGGCTACTTAAATGCATACTTTAATTTCTTTAACATCATTGGGGTTTGGTTTTTTTTTAAATACTCTCTATATTTGACCCTGCTTTAGAAAAACCTCTTAGTTATACTCATCAAATCCTATTTTGCAGGGATCTGATATCCATAATGCTATATATAAATTTTAAATAGGGATTCCTAGGGTGCCAACCAGCTGAATCGCTCAGGGAACACGGCACTACAAATAAAAAGCAAGGTGGAATTTTTTTTCCAATGAGTCTGGAATTATTTTGCTTTGCCTTTGTCCGAGTTTCCATGGAAACTTCTCCCCTGGATATGAGCAGTTCCTCAGAGCCCTTGTCCTGAATGTAAGCAAAAGATGAACCTGATTCTATGATCCATAGTAGAGACATCAAAGGTTGCAGAAATCAAGAAATAATTGTTATATTCATTTAGGAGGTCAGTCATGAAGTTGAAGATGAAGATAATGAGCAAACAAGGGCTTGGGTGGTCTCTTTAGTCTTCCTTGTGCTTTTGGGTAAATAAGATGCAGGTATATATGGGTTCTCACTGCCCACATGAAATAATCAGCAGTAGAACAGCAGTGAGATCCAAGATACCAGTCATCAGCCCAAAACTTTGCTTTATCCTAATGACTGAAGTGAAAATAAATGTTTGCAAATAACATAGAAGATTTAGAAATCACCTTGTTTACAAGAAACAGCTCGGGAGAAAAATCCACTTTGAACAGTGATATAAGTAGTAAAGATTGTATTTTTAGTTCAGATTGTGTTTTTAGCTCACTTTGATGTAGATGAAGAAAAACCATGATGTGTGTGAGTAGGAATCATCGAGCAGGACTTCCCAAGGGGAGATGTTACTGGACTGCAGTTCCGCTGATTATAAAAGGTGCACAGGTGTTCCCAAAATTTGTGGAGAAACAGAATAAGGGAAAGGGAAATGCCAGGTTTCTAGAAAAGGGAAGAAAGGGAAACAATGTTCACTAGCAGTGTGATATATGTCATGTACTGGGCTGCTCTCCTCCTGTCAGCGCTATTCGAGGGCGTGCTGGGTACAGGAGGAGGAAGCAAGGGAGAACGACACTTCGGTAAACAGTAGGGAAACAGTCCTCCCCTCAGGAAGCGTATCTCCCTACAGTAGACACAGGGGTGTAGCTCGGTGGAACAACACTTCCTCAACATGTACAAGGGTTTGGATTCATAATCACCAACAACACCAAAATGCATGCTATCAAGTAATCATGAATACATTTTTGGAGGTGTCTTACTTCTGTAAGCAATTTTTCGGTTACTATTGTGATGACATTACTCTGAGGTCTGATTTGAAAGGAATGAAACTTCCTTCTGCATGAAAAGCTTGAGGGAAGGGGGAA
>PVIC010021650.1:16864-28485 GCA_004025085.1 Thryonomys swinderianus
ATGACCAACTACCTCTAATTCATGGTTTTCCTTATTTTATATATATTTTCTGAGAAAGTTTACAAATTTATCTACCACGACATTCAGCTGTGGCCCAAAGGTTAATGAGTCTCTTGATTCGTAACCTTTCATCCCTAGAGAGGAACATTGGGAAAACAATGAGAACCCTTGAATTCTTTGAAACTTTCCTTTTAAAATCCTAGAAACTTCACAAGAGTATAACTTTTTCCTCTAATATTTCCAAAACCCACTGACCTCTGTTTCTGAACCTCCTTTATTTTTATGTCCCTCTGCATGTGAATACTTAATGCATAGTCTTCATAAACACTAGTTCAGGGGATACTTAAAGTTGTTCTTGAGGAAAGAATTTTCTGGAAATTTAAAATCACTATATTTCAGAGATTCATGACTTACATTGAGAAGTCATATAATACAATAAAAATAGTTTATAAGCCAGTAATTCCCTATTTACTTGATCAAAAACTCTTTGATCTTAAAATTTGTTAATACCTTAAGAAATTAGTTGTGTGTGGAACACATCTAGAAAATATTATTATGAATTGATAGCTTTGGCACTATTTGTCTGAGAATGGAAGATTTCCCTTCTCCCTCAGAGCTGCAACTATATAATTTGTTTATCTATTGCACCAATATTTATTGAGCATCTATTACTGGCAAAGCACTTCACTCCTACTTGTTGGCTTAATTTTATCTAAATCTTAAGGACCAGACAGTCCTTGGAATTTTTAAAGTATAAATAATCTCCACAGACCTTTGCATATAAACATCAAGTTTGCATTATTAATAACCCTGATATGATGATACTCCCTCTTTCTAGTATCCAATTCTTAGTCACATTTCTTTCATTGAGGTCCACCCTCAAAATGGGTTTCCACGTTCTCTCAACTTGTCAGAGTACCTCCTTTGTTTCTGGTCCAGTTCTCCTGCCCCAAGTCCCACTAATGCGTACCAACACACCCAGAGAATTGGAACCATGTCTTCAGGAGCAGCACTCACAGGTGGGTCCTTGGCTCCTGCCTGTGCACATCACCAGGCTCCAGGCCATGATACATTTTCTTTTCCAGACCTTCCTGACTTACCACATGACTACAGATCCAGTTGGATTCCAGCCAATTCAAATTTCATCCCTCCTATAGTAACCAAGCTCTAGGTGTAGAATTCTCTTGTCCCTTAATTTCTAGAACTAGACAGTCCTGTTTGACTTTTCCCTCTTCCTCTATGAATGCTCCTTTCCCACTTCCTTCATGGGCTTTATTTCTAGCTACCGTAGCTTAAACAAAGTGTATGCCCAGGCAAATCCCAGGCCCTGGCATTTCTTTACTGCACTCTCTCACCGGCAGCTCGTTTACTGTCAACACTTCAACTACAATAGAAAATATAACTCAATGTTGATATTACTTAGCTTCCATTTCTGGAATTTACAAATACAAGAAGACCAAATGTAAACATATGTGAGCTACTTCAACAACTTCTGTATAAGAGTATATACTTGGCAAAAAGAGGTCAATAACCACATATACCATTGCAAGTATCAAAATTTAAATTATGCTTTATTTTCCATAAATATTTTGAATATGTATATCTAATTTATCTTTTCTCCAGAATATGTAAAAGTTTTTTTCTAGTGTGTATAGTAGCATTAAACATACATCTCAAATCTTTTGTTAAAATAAATACTCCGAGGGTCTGGAGCTGTGGCTCAGTGATAGGGTGTTCCCTAGCATATACAAAGCCCTGGGCCACTGAGAGTACCTTTATGCACGCACGTGCGTGCACACACATACATACACACACACACAAAATAAAAATACTCCAAAAATTATTATGTACCATACAGAGACCACCAAAAACTATATACACATATCAGGAAAAGAAAAATAGTATGATTTTTTTTTCCACAGATAGCCACCACCTTGAGCATCGCTTGCAACTGTAGAGGTCAAAAGTAACTTGTATTAATCTCACAATGTCTCAACAAATTTAATATTAATATATTTACACAAGTTTTTCTTTTCCTGTGTATATACTTTTTTGGCACATTTTATCTGAAAACAAAGAGTTTTCACATGTAAAAGTTATAATTCATTAATTCACTCTTAGAACTTGTTCTCCTTTTTAGTTGCACTGATGAGATGATTACAAGGATATTTGTGGCATGTTGTACTTCTCAAGGGCTTCTAGGTTGTCTACCCTCACTTGAATCCAGGGAAAAATGAGTAGTACAAATTAAAATCTTCATTTTATAGCTTGGCTATTCTATCACTCACAACTTAAGTAATTTCTGTAACTTATTCAAAATGAAATAAAATCCATCAGAATCCAAACTGAGAAAAACACTAATATTGCACAGACTATAAATTTTAGATGCTGTTCCATTTTACTGGTTAAGAAAAGTGAGTCCCAGAAGTTTTACAATTTGACCAATTTCAGAGAGAAATAAAAACCACTGCACAACCAAGGTCACAGAGGTATTAAAGCCAAAGCACGACAAACTGAAACTCTGATATTTCATATATACAGATAATACAGAGAATGTGGTTGTATTTTACCCTTCCTAGTGTCTGCAGTGGATTTAGAATACATTTTCTGGTTCATTTTTCATCTCTAATGTTGAAGTTGAATTGTCCCCTAACAATTTGCAAAGCTAATTTCTAGAGGGAAAAAAAAATGATGTGAGGTGAGCTATTTATTGAGGTCAATCACTTAATTTCCTATACTATTTTGAGGTAACTGGGCTAATAATGACTTTTTAAAATTTGTCCTCTGTTAGCGTCATTTTGCCCTTTTGTAGAGCTATTATCAGGTACAGAGTAGCAGTGATATTTGAAGTGAATATAACTTCATAATGGATAAATCCTGAAAAATCAGAGATCATCTGATATTCTCCCTTAAAATAATATCCGTTCTTTTAAAAGTGATAATGTTTGAAAATAGCTGTACATACCAGTGAAGAGTTTCATAGAATTCATATGAAGTACACCTATAAATGGTTTTTCTCACTAGTCTGTAGACATTAGTGGACTTTCAACTCAGCTCTTCTTCAGTGTGTATTAATATTTATTACTTTGTGTTATTAAATCTGGTTTCTGAATTTATTAACAGCTGACTGAATTACTACACAGATATAACTATGTGAGAATAAATCTCAAGTAATTGTAATATAGTAGTAAGAGATAATTACATATCTACTGATCTCTTCTCATAAATAATTATAAAATATAGAAATGTGAGAGTGATTCACTAGTTTTCAATTTATATTTTCATATCAGAGTAAATGCATTTGGCTTAATGTATGTTTACTCTCATCCGTAAAAAATAGAAATGTAAAGACAAGTATGACTTTAAAGTATTAAAAATAATAGAGTCAGACCTGAATTCCGATCCTGACTGCAATAACCTTACTAAGTTTAGCCTCAGTTCTTCATCTATAAAAGTGGTAAACATCAAGTCCACTTGGAAGGTTTCCACAATGATTAAATATGTTAACAAACTGAATATTTCTTATGACAATATATAGATATAGTAGTTTTCATTTTATTTCTTACCTGTCTTTGCTTTTACATTTAAGTATCTTAAATTTCATATACATGTAACTAAGCTTCTATTCTGAGTGTAAATTTTACACATATAAAGATACTGAACTCACTGCTCCAATTTCCAGCATAAAGAATATATTTTAGTTTTTTGTTGTGGTTGCTGTTACTGATGGTGGCATAGAAAAAAATAAAAATGTTTATTGCCTTCCTGGAGTTTACATTTTTATGTGTATTGTCTTTCCATATCTTTGCCTAAAAAGAGAATCTTGTGCTCTTAACTCTATGACCCTACTACCCGCCTTCAGGCATTTACCCCATAGAGTACATTTCAAACTCAGCATTCTGAAGCATGACACCAATGTTTTTTTCCGGCATTTCCTCTCATGAAAATGTTACAATACAAAGCAATCATAAGAGTCCACCATCTGGAAAAAATAATGTGTCGTTATCTGATTCCATTTTAAAACTGTATAAGTAAATGGAAGTCATGGTTCTTACTCTGTCTTCCCCTAGTAATTAATATCTTTCTTCTTTGAAAATCTTGCCTTGAGCCAATGCTGTTAGAACAAATAATAGTCCACCTAGAACAAAGCATTCAGAGGCTTAGATCTGTAATGAACCACACCATCTCTCTAGGAACCACGGGTTTATAAAACTTTACTGTGGCTCTTTTCTGGTTTCCTGGAAATGAAAGTAATTCAGCTATATCATAAGACATTAGCCTGCAGTCCTAACTTAAATGGCAGTCCTTGTTCAACATTAATTTGATCAATTTCCACAATCTGATTTCCTGTTTTTCAGATTCACATGTTACAATATTGTTGTGACTCATGGAAATTGTTTGGAACCATCTCCATCTGCTCACTATTTGAAAGCCAATACCCAGGAGATGAGAGTTGGTGAGAAGGAAATCAAGCTTAATGTGTAGGGTTGGCACTTTGAGATTGAGAAGACAGGGGAGCTATCATTCTGTCCAGCTGAAAGAGCTTTTATAAGGAGAGAAAAGATGAGAACGGTGACAGGTAAGAAGGCTACAAACCCAGCAACGTCCTTGTTATCTAGGGTGTGTGCATGTCTTTCTCTCCTATCCTACCACTGGGCTGGAACACTGCAACTAATCTTACCCTTCCGGACTAGTTCCTGCTATTCTATTAAAAAACATTAGTTTTTGCCGGGCGTGGTAGCTCATGCCTGTAATCCCAGCACTCGGGAGGCAGAGGCAGGAGGATTGCTGAGTTCCAGGCTTGCCTGGGTTACATATTGAGCTCACGGCCAGCCTGAACAAAGCGAGACCCTGTCTCAAAAAAAAAAAAAAAAATTAGTTTTCTGGGCCGGAGATTTAACTCAGTGGTTCCAGCGCCTGCCTTGCAAGCACAAGGTCATGAGTTCAATCCCAGTAACCACATACAATGCTAGGCATGGTAACTCACGCCCACCAGCAAACAATACCACATAACACAGTGCTGGGCATGGTGGCTCACGCCTGTAATCCCAGCATTTGGGAGGCAGAGACAGGAGGATTGATGAGTTCAAGGCTTGCCTGGGCTACAAAGTGAGCTCAGGGCCAGCCTGAACTACAAAGCAAGACCCTGTCTCAAAAAAAAAAAAAAAAATTAGTTTTCTTCAATTTAAGTACCACAACAAAGTACTTGCTTTGTGTTAGCTGATATATAGGGAAGGACATTTCACATTCTGATGTTTTCTGAAGGTCACCAGATGTTCTAGGTTCTGCAGATCTAAAAGATTAATTCACAGTTAAAATTTCAATCATAAGAAAGCTTTAACTATGATTAAGATTTTAGTTTAGAATGCTAAGTAAAGGGACAGTAAATCAAAGGACAACATCCAAAGGAGCAGCCACTTCTACAAAATCAAATTAGTATGCTACCGACAGCATTTTTAAAAGTAAAGTACAATGATGCAGAATTAAGTGAGTGTGACAAGGTAAAATAGAAAGCAGCTAGATGAATCACATGCAATAGGAACACATATTAAAAATTTTATTTTGTGAAATTTTTGTTATTTGGAGTGGTGTGTGGTTCCCTGTGTATGCATACATACATATGTGTACATGTGTGTATACAACACGCACCCATACCTAAGGAATACTTGAAGAGATACTTTTATTGTGAACAGTTATATTTGGATGTTCCTATTCCCCAAGAAATTCATGTGGAAATTTAATCCTCAATAGACAATATTACGAACAATGGCTTCAAGTGTCATCAGGTTATAAGGCTCTGCCTTCAGGAACTGGGCCAATGCCTTACAAAAGAGGCTTCACAAAGGACTCGCTCCTTCCTGCCCTCTGCCTCTGCCTCTGCCACAGGAGAAGTTGTGAGTGACACCATCAGTAGAAAAGACCGTTGGCAGACAGGAGCTCTGCCATCATCTTGATCTTGAACTTATCCATATCCAGAAATAAGAAATAAACTTCTGTTGTTTATAAATTACCCAGTCTCCACTATTTTGTTATTCTAGGACTTAAAGATGGCCAATAGCCAAAAATCTCCAAAAGCCACTGACCGGGTATAGCAGACACACAGATAAGCCACCTAGATGTCACTTTAAGGAAAGACTATTGCTCAGCTGTCCAAAGGGCCATCATTAGGACACTGTTCAGGGACTGTCTCTGCTGCACAGAGCCACCTCACACCCTGCTTCTTGCTTGACTTCTACCAGTCATGAGCTTCCTTTGGCCAACAACTGACATGGGGCAAGAAAATCCTAGCTCATATCACTCCACATCACAGCACCCCTGAAAAGCCATTTTAATGTCATAGGTCTCTGTAAAGTCAACCAATGTTATTGGTCAGGTATGCGTAGCAGATTTCCCACCATCCCATCCTCTTTTGTTCCTCTGTCTTCCACAAGCCACTCTAATAAATGTCTACCTCCCAGAGAACTCAACTTGTGACATCTAGGTAGAAGAGAAAGATTCGTGAGCCAGGTCAACTATAAAAAGAATCATATCATAAAGACATATGTGCACCCATGTTCATAGAAGCTCAGTTTATGATAACCCAATCTTGGAAACAACCCAGATGTCCATCAACTGGAGACTGGATAAAGAAGATGTGGGGGTTTTTTAATAAAATGGAGTATTATTCTGCCATAAAGAATGACAAGTTGGAGTCATTTATGTGCAAATGGATACACATTGAGGACACACTAATAAGTGAAATACATAGGTCACAGATATGTAAATACCATATCTTTTCTCTGGTATGAGAACCTGTTGATATAAATGAGTTCTAGAATGTATGATAGACTTTGTGGACTAGGAAATATTCAAAGAGAATATGGTAGGGGAAAGTAATGAGGGGAAAGAATAAATATGATTTGAAAAGAAAAAGAAAGCACATGTATATAGTGGGTAGGGGGTTTTGGGGTGGGTAGGGATATGGGTAAAAATGAGAATTAACTCGTGTCATATACTGGTATAAATTCCCCAATGTTGAGTGTGATTATGAGCTATATATAAAATGTACCAATTAAAAATTCAATTTTAAAAGGTCAACTATATAATAAACAACCTTACATAAAATACAGAGCTTGATTTTCAGAGGAACTGCCAGTTCAAAGATAATTACTACTACTATACTCTGTTTACCCTACTGGCTACTAATGCATTTGATTTAAATGAACACACCCATCTCCTAACAATGGTTTGCTGGTTATCATCTGTGCTTAAATTGAAGACAGTTCTTCATTTCTGCTGCCAGCTCTAGTTTTTATTCATCATATACTAGCAACTTCTTGGCTGTTTTTTGCCATTTTTTGTCTTACAAATATGCCTTCTTCAAAGCAACAGATTAGGGGAGTGTTGAGGTGAGTGTCATTACGAGTGAACCATTCAAGCTATTCGCAGTTAGCACTGACTAAGGGGAAATGTTTCCAATGTTGTTTAATAATTGGGCTGTGTTTTGAGAAGATCACATAAAATTCTCATAAGAGGTAAAATAATCTTACACCAAGTAACCTATTAAAGCCAGGGATAGTGGCTCATGCCTCTAATCTCAACACTGAGGAGACTAAGGCAAGGAGTAATGATTTGAGGACAGCCTGGGCTACATGGTGAGTTCAAGGCCAGCCTGAATTATATAAGGAGACCCTATCTCAACAGATAGGTAGGTAGATGATAGATAGATAGATAGATAGATAGATAGATAGATAGATAGACTCATAGATAATAAAGTGAAATATTAGAGATTTTCTCTATAAAATAAAGACTGACAACAGAGCGTGGCTAACTCAATCATTTTGACTAGTTTTATTAGTTCAGTTTAAAAAGGAATTCACTGATTTCAGTTTATTTACTTAAAATCAAAATATTTTACCTGGCTCGTACACAATCTAACATCTCAGTCCAATTCTGAGGCTTTTTCTTCTTTAAATATATTTCAAATATGTTCCTTCTAGACATAAATCAATGAAAATATCTTTAAGAGTCAAAGAATTTATTAAGGAGAAAAACGCTCAAATAAGGACATTAGCAAAGTTCATGTTACCTAGATAAAAATATATTTCAGTTCAAAATTATCATTATATAAGTTCCAGCAAAATTTTGTATGTGTTACATTTCTTTCCATTTTATTTCCAGGGAAAAACTGGTCAACATCTACTATAGTCTTTCTTTTCTTTAAATAAATAGAAAAAAATTTGATACGTAGCAGTAAAACTTGTGCTTTCAATAAAATGGGGCTTATTTTCTTCCACCCTTGGAATATACAGTGCTCAGAGGGGAGATGGAACATCAGGCAGATTTGAATAAGAAGACAGTAATCAGCTTTGCCCTCAGCCCCAGCCGCTGCGTGAATGAACCACAGGAAACAGCTGCAGCCTAGGGCCTGTCAGTAAGGGAAGCAGGGTCCCGTGTAACCTGCTGTTCGCAGTGTCTCTGATGGTCGCCCAGAGCCCTTTGTTTCCCAGGAGTTTTCTTGCTGGGAATGTTCCCCTAGCTTTTCAGCCCCTCCCTGACCTGTCAGTCCACTTTAGGAGTGCGGCAACTACACTCTCCTGGGACAGTGACCCCGAAGCAGGGCCTCTGGTCTGCCTTTTCTTTCACACTACTAACAAAGCCTCCCACTACAGTGAAGTGGATGAAATTGCCCAGAGACAGATTGTGGGTTGAGGTAAAGTCCTTCAAGATTCACTTGCAAACAGGAGCTGTGGTCTAGACAGCCTCTAGGAGGTAAGTTCTTGTTGGAAACTCAGATCTTCTCCATCTGCATTTAGTAATAATGGAAAAGAAGAAAGAATTTTGGCATAATCTGATGAAACAATATTCATACTCCTCACTTGACTGTGTTGTAGCCAGAAGAACTGCTTTATTCCAGATGACAGATGCCCATTCTGTTCAAGACCTGATGTCTAGGCCAGACACAGAGTGTCAGGCTTTCCTCTTAGAGCCTCTTTTTTCTGTTCTCTAGGACTCAGCCCAAACAGCAACTAAGAGGGTTGGAGGTCAAGTGTTCTACAGCTGAATCCCTACACTGAGAATGCGGCACAGGGACGCTTTCGCGCTGTCAAACTGCTCTGAGGACAGGAGGCTCAGTGAATTTGCCCAGTGCTGGACGACCGCTGCTTTCCAGAGTACGAACTGCAGGCCACTCCACATGCTGAGGGGCACACAAAGCCATCTCACACACTACACCTCTTGATATTCAAGAATAAAACAAAGAGTGGGACTGAGATAAAAACAACACAAATGATTCAGCCAGTGTGTTGACTGTAATCACACTATCTGAAGGATGCCCTCCGGCTGGAGGTGAACAGACTTCTGGAAAAGGCAGCATCATAGACTCAGATAAACTAAGTAATGAACATCTCTCGTGATTTAATTTTGAGACAGCGTGGAACTGGTACTGGTGTAGAGTTTTTGGTCCAGCTTTTGGTAACATTTACATGATTTCTGGACACCATCCCTCAAAGTCTTCCTGTGGAGTTAAGTGGTTTCTGAACAGTTTAAATGAGTCCTCTGTGTGAGAGAGAAAAGCTTAATCCCTCTCTAATGCTATGACCTGGTTCTGAACTGTGAAAGTTAAATGATGCTAATTAGTAGGACAGGCTGGGAATACAAGGGAGAGGAAAAAAAGCTTCATGTTTTATCCTTTCACTCCTGCCTGCAATTTGTCACTTTTCTACTAGTAGTTTATCTCTGAAAAAGGGATTTTTCAGTGTTTGTGGATTTCTCACTTTCGCACTTCTCTAAATAGTAAACATAACCCCGGTTGGACCATTCCCATCTCCCCTCACGCTCTGAAGTGACAGTACAAGAGGGGACGGGACAAGGGTGTGCACTGTCTCGTCCTGGAAGTCACACACCATCATTTCCACCACAGTCTCAGTGCTAGAAGCAAGTCAGTTATTTCAATGCACAGTCAAGGGAGGATCCTTAAAATTTACCTTTTCAATGTCTACATATTTTGAAAACAACCTCAGTGGAATCCAGTGTGTAGGTCAGCTCTACTCTGTAGGTATAACTAAGTAATAGCAAGTAATTCTAGTATGCATGAGGCCCTGAATTCAAGGGTCTAGCACTGCCAAAAAATAAAAAAGTGGAATCTTCATCCAATAATTACCACCTCTCAAAATAGTAGATGAATTATTTCACTATTCTAAACACTGGAAATCTGCCATATACAACAACATGGATAATTCTTGAGGTTATTATGCTAAATGACATAAGGTACATAAGGACAAACTGTGTGATCCCACCAAAGTATCTAAATAATGTCGCAGATGTAGGAAATAAAATAAGGGACTAGGAAGAGTGGGAACGAGGAGTTGTGGGTCACTAGGTGTAATGCATTGGTTATCTCATGGTTATATAATAGGAGTAACTTCTACAGATCTGTCATACAACATGTGCTTATAGTTAATGATGTTGCTCTACACTTAAGAGGCTGTCAAGAATAGCCCTCAAATTATGTTTCTTTCCACATTAAAAAAAATTAATGAATTAGATGTTCCACAATAAGAAGTAAGTGATTCAGACTTTGGTTTGCATGTGGTTTGTTCCCAAAGGTTCAGCCGAAGGAGGCTTCACTCACCACTGTGGCAATGGGAAAGGTAGTGAGATCTGTAAGAAATGAGGCCTCCCAGGAGGTCACTGAGTCATGAGGATGCGGCTTACGGAAAGGATGAAGAGCGCTCTTATCGGACCTCAGCTCAGCTCTTACAAGAGTGAGTTGTTATGAGAGCTAGCCTGAATCTTCAAAGGCTCGCTGACCTCCAGTCTCAAGAATGTGATCTCTTCCTGCTACCCACACTCCCGCCATTGTGGTGCCGTCCACCATCGGTGTGTTATAATTTAGATCTAAATTATTCCCCAAAAGGCTTGCATATTCAGAGGTTGGGTGTTTAGAAGTGGATCATGAAGATACTGTCCTCATCAGTGAATCAATCCAAAGAGAAGTTCAGAGCCAAATTGTGGTCAGAAGAGGCAGGTCACTAGGGGACAGACCTGGAAAAGTGTACCCGCCTCCCCACATCCTGCCTTCTCTCTGCTTCCTGGCCACCAGGATTTGAGCAGCTTTCCTCCATGACAGGCCCTTCCACCATGCTGGTCAGTATTGGAGCCAGCTGACTGCTGACTGTGGAATGAAAGCTCTAAAAACCCTGAGCCCAAATAAACTTCCCCTCCTTTTAAATTCAGGGGATCAGGTGTTTTGTCCCAATGATGAAAAAGTGAGTAACACAAAGTCTATACCGGACCTGAACTGAGGATAGTGTCATGCCCTTGAGCCTCTAAAACCATGAACTGAATTCACCCTTTATTATATAAACTTCCAAGCCTCAGGTATTCCATTTTGGTAATAAAAAGTAGAATAATACAACTCACAATAAGAATTTATGTGAGGTCCACAAAGAATGGCTGCGATCACAAAGTCAACCAACGATAAATGCTGGCGTGGCTGTGGGGAGAAAGGAACCCTTCTACACTGTTGGTGGGATTGCAGACTTGTGCAACCATTGTGGAGATCTGTGTGGAGATTTCTCAGAAAACTAGGACTACGGGTCCCATTTGACCCTGCTATACCCCTGCTAGGAATATACCCA
>PVIC010021651.1:0-28297 GCA_004025085.1 Thryonomys swinderianus
GGGTGGGTGGATGGATGGATGGATGGGTGGGTGGATGGATGGGTGGGTAAGTGGGTGGTGCCCAGTGCATGGACGTCAGGCTCGGCCAGTGAGAAGCGCACCAGCTCTTCCCCTTCGGTGTCCAGATCCCCTCTGGGCCCCGGTCCGATCCCCAGCTCCCCACGCACCCCCAATCTTGTGTCTCAGAGCCCCCATGGTGAGGGAATGTACCCAGCCCTCTGTGGACCACTTGGCCAGATACGCCAGTGGCAGAGCAGTGATGTCACCAATCCCCACGGGGCCACACAGCACCAAGGTGACCCTGTGACACCACGGGGAGGTCAGGACACCAGTATGCACAGCACTCCACACAACTTTTTTATTTTAAAACAGCATATCACTAAGGCCCTAAGTTGCCTAGGGTGGGCTAAAGCTTGAAACCCTCCTGCCTCAGCCTCCCGGAGTGCTGGGAAACAGGACCTCCCATCCACATTGGGTCTGAAAGGCCATGGGCATCAGGCTGGGCTCAGAGCATCTCATATGAGCCCCTTTCCCAGGTGGGCCAATCCAAGCGTCACTGCCCTCTGGCCACCCGGAGGCACCAATTGCAGGGCAGCCGCCATGTGCCTTTACCCAGCTCTACACCAACCCTGGAAGCGAGCCACACGTTCCTGCCCCCACACCCACACCTCTGAGTCCTGGGAGGAGATCATGCGAACTGAGCAGAACTGTGACAGGTTTCTGTCACCTCTGGACTCCAAGAGGCTGAGACAGGGAGATCCCAAGTTTGATTCCCGCCCAGGAAATTTAGTGCGACCCTGTCTCAAAATCAAAAACAGAAAGGGCTGGGACACGGCTCCGGGTGAGGAGGTCCTGGGTTCTACCGTGGCCACTCCCACGTGATTTTAAAGGAGCAGCGTTTAGGAGGACAGGAGTCAGGCTCTGCTGTCCAGGAGGGCCCATTCCCGGGGCTGGCGGGGCCAAGGAAGGCAGACGATCTTCACCCCTCTAAGCAGTGAGATGGGGCGATTGTAAACTTCAAGCCATGTGAGTGCCACTATGACCCCCCCCCGAAAAACACTAGAGAGAGATTTTTAAACATTTCTTAAAATAGAAAAGCATTTCATAAAAACTTGAAAAGTTATCTTGTTGTTCTTTCAAGACAGGGTGTTGTTATGGAACCCAGGCCGGCCTCAGACTCTCAGAGACCCTCCTGCCTCAGTTTCCTAAGTACTGCGTTGACAGGTGTGTGCCCCCGCGCCCGGCTAGGAAAGAATAATTTCAAATAGCAAAACACTGTGTAAAAGGGCAGTGGATTTCTGCCCCGCTGTGCACAGACTTCCGGGTCGCCGTGCCCGGAGACAGAGAAGCCAGCAGAGGCGGTCACGGCACGTGTGGAAAGGGCCAGGCGCTGAGTCCGTGGCCGCGGGGGACCCAGGTGACGAGAGACACGGCCGGGGTGACGCGGAGGAACGACACACGCCTCACCGGAGAGGAAAATGTTCGGAGAGCGACTGGTGCCACCGCGCCTCTCCAGGAATGCAACAGAGAAATGCTGCTGTTGTCATCAGAGTGCGAGAACCCTACCCTGCTGAGTCAGATCTCAGTACAGGTGTTTCTCCAAAGTCGCTCGGGGTTATGCACGGCACGAGCAGAGTAAAACAAAGCTGTGGGGCCATCTCAAAAGACGCAGAAAAAGCATTTCTTTTTTTTTAAATCCAGGTATGAAAGCATCTGCTCATCATCCCAGCACTCAGGAGGCTGAGGCGGGACGGTTACCATGAGTTCAAGGACAAGGGGACCTGGGGGAGTCAGGGGCCACCCAGGCACCCAGCGGCACCCTGCAGGGCAAGCTGCAGTATCAAATCCCTGCCCGGCCACACACCATGTTTGGCCTTCTGTTTGTTTTTCTTGCAACACTTTCTTGAGGATTGAACGCGGGGATCTCGACACTCAGCTCCATCTCCAGCCTTTTTTAGTTTATATTTTGAAGCAGGGTCTCACTAAGTCACTGTTACCAGGATGGACTCCAACTGGAGACCCTCCTGCCTCAGCCTCCAGAGTGCTGGGATAACAAACACTGGGCACCACACACCCTCATACAGTGGTTGACTCTTTGGCCTGTGTGCAGCACAAGAAGAGGTAACTTTGTAACTCTAAGTAAAGTTTAAATGATAGGGAAGGAAAATATGTTTTATTTGAAACATTTCACAGAGCGAGTGTTACATTGTAACAAAGAGCTTCTTTTTTGTTACTTCAGAAAAGGGTCCCATCAAAACCCTTAGAACGTTTCACACGAAACTATAAACAAGCCTCTTCTCAAAAGATGCAGAAAAGGCGTTTTTAGAACCAGGCGTGGTGATGTACACCTGTCACCCCAGTACTCAAGAGGCTGAGGCAGAAGGATCACCCCCAAGTTTGACGCTAACCTGGGCAACACTGCAAAACTCCGGTTCACAAAAATTTTAAGAGTAGAAAAGAAAGTACAGACACCGGTTACAAAACCACCGCTGCACATTTTAGATCAAACAGGGCCGCAAAACTATCTGTGCAGATTTTTTTTTCTTGGTACAACTTTTTCCCCATCAAAGCAGATTCTCATCTAAAATTATTACCCATTTGAACAAAAAGCACATTTTTGTCCAAGAAAGAAAACCAAGACAAAACCTGCACAATTATGGTATTCAATCTGCAGACACGGGACACTGTAATATAAAGTCGTAAAGCAGCAGAAACAATAACCGGGCCCATCCCCCGAGGCCAGGCTCTGCTCGCAGAGGGTGTCACTGACCCACGATCGATGGCCGGGTCCGTACGCTCCGCCCTGGCCTGGATTAAACATTCCCGTTGATTAAACGTGCCTGTGTTATTTTGAGCCAGAACTGAATGGGGGGGGCGGGGGGGCTTCTCTGAGACGGAGCAGCGGTGTCTTACAGGGCCCAGCTTCGCCGAGGGCCAGGTACCCCGCTGTGTAGACGGCCCCGAACGGGAGTTCACGCGGAGAGGATGAAATTCCTTCTGCATTTACTCCCCTCTGTGAAAAGGACAAAGGAGGTGGCCGTTGCCCGAGAGGACCCTGAAGTGACAGCCAGAAAGAAATCGCGAGCTGGACACGGCTCACACATCTGTCATCCCGATACTCCGGAGGCTGAGGCAGGAGGATCTCCACACGTTCAGGCCAGACTGGGCTACCCAGGCAGGTTCTGTCTCAGAAAGACAAAACAGGGAGAATCTGTGTGACACACACAGAAGCGAGAGATGCCGGGCCACACGTTCTGCACACCACACGCCACACGGGAACCGCGTGTGCTCCGCAGGTGCGTGGACCTCCCAGAGCCCTCCTCACCAGGCCGGGTGTCTGGCCCCTCAGCCCCCGGGTTCCACATCCGCTCCTGCTCTGCCCTCCCTCTGCAGAGCCCACGCCTCCGGGCCCCGCCCTCTGTCCTCACGCCCGTCCGTCCGTCCATCCGTCCGTCCGCCCATCCGTCCTGTCTCCTGTCCGCAGCCCCCAGCAGTTTTCATCGCCGATCTGCGACGCAGCTGAGCTGAAGCACTGGCCCCCTGGGCCCGCGTCTGCCCCCTGGGCCCGAGTCTGCCCCCCTGGGCCCGCGTCTGCCCCCCTGGGCCCGCGTCTGCCCCCCTGGGCCCGCGTCTGCCCCCTGGGCACACCTCTTTCCTCTCCCTCCTGCCGGCCCAGCCGCCGGTGTCCGGCTACCTCCGACCACCCTGTCACACCCGACCCTCGCTCTCTGCCCCCCCCACCGTCCGCAGGTCCCGGTGACACCCCAGCCCACGGCCCCGTGTGGCCTCCCGCAGGGCCGGCTGCGCGGTGTGACTCAGGCTTCAAGCGGGTCGGAAGGGCCGGCTGCGCGGGCCCCTCCTGGGTGACCCAGGGCCGCCTGCGGGAAGCGGCAGCTGAGCACACGCCCGCGCACCCCTCGGCCCCAGGCGAGGCCGGGCCCCCCTCCCCGGGTTGGCGGAGCAGAACCAACCCCTGCCCCAACGGGAACACCGCTGACGCTTTCAAAGTCTGCTGGCTCCGCCACCCCCCAAAACACAGCATCTAGATTTAGGGAGCCGTCACCCCAGCACTCTGCAGGCTGAGGCAGGGGCGGCAGGACGTCGAGCCCCCCCTGTGCAGCTCAGCAAGACCCCTGACGGACACTGAACACAGGGGAGCCGGAGGCACGGGCCCCTCGCTGCCGTGACCCTCACCACGCTGGCCCCGGCGGGGGAAGGGCTGGCGTCCAGGCCCTCCTGTGGGGGCGGCGGCGGCTCCCAGCCATCGAGCGGGGATTAACAATTCACGGGGCGATGCCGCCGGGTCAGGCCGCAGGATGCCTCGCGTGCCTGAGACTTCCTGGTCCTGCGCTGGGGGCGGGACGGCCACCAGCCTAAAATAACCTGCCTCAGGCACAGCCAGGCCCCGAGGCGCGTCAGCTGTTCCCGGGCTGCGCTGGGGAGCTCTGCGTCCCTCAGTTCCTCGGGGAGGAGGAGGCAGGAAAGCGCCCCCTGAGGCTCCCGGGAGACCCTCCTGCCTCAGCCTCCCAGAGCTCTGGGGTGACAGTGACGCGCCACCACACGCACTGAGCTCTTTCGCTCCTTGAAGGAAACTGTGCAAACGTTTCTAGGGCCAACTGCCCCGGGAACGGCCCCCTGGCCCCGCTCTGGTTCTGAACTCACAGCTCGACACACAGGTACTGTCCGCGTGTGGGCAGCCGGCCAGGGCTGCTTGCCCACGCGGGGACATAACAGGGTCCCACAACTCGACGCCCTCCTGAGCCCCCCGGGGGCAGCTCGCCACACCAGACGTGGAGCACCCAGACAGGCGTTTCGGGGTTCCAGGCCCAGGCAGGGGGGCTGGATGGCAGCACGTGCTAAGCGCCGCTGAGCTCATGGCTGTCAAAAGCAACAGTGGAGAGGCGGCCACGGCAGCAGCCAGCTCCACTCTCAGCTCCACGGGAAGCTGAGGCAGGAGGATCACTATGCTCAAGGGCTCGAGTTCACCTTGGGCAACACAGCAAGACCCTGTGTCAAGGAAGGAAGGGAGGGAGGGAGGGAGGGAGGGAGAGAGACAGAGAGAGAAAGAGACAGAGAGACAGGCTGGCAGGCTGGCAGGCAGGCAGGAAAGAGAGAGGCAGGCTGGCAGGGAGGATGTGGTGGCACACACCTACAGTACCAGCCCTCTGCGAGGATGAGGCAGGAGAGTCTCCAGCTGGCTGAAGCTGGGTCCCAGGTGGCCTGGGAAGATCCTGATGTTTGGGAGGCTGAAGCAGGGTGGTCTCCCTTGCCTAGGCTTCCACTGGCATCTTAACTGTCCACGTGGTACACAGGGCACCTGGCCAGTCCTTTTCTCCACTCAAACAGCTGCTGACTTACTCAACCTTTTCACTTTTTGTCTAGACAGGTTCTCCCTAAGTCACTAAGTTGCCTGGTCTGAGCTTGCCCATGCAATCCTCCTGCCTCAGCCTCCCGGAGAGCTGGCTAGCAGGCATGTGCCACTGTACTCACCTTCTTTATTTCTTTTCCCGTTTCAGACATTGGGCAGCTGGTCTCACACTCTTGAGCTTAAGTGATCCTCCTGCCTCAGCCTCCTGAGTAGCTGTTCACTGACTCTTTAACACCCCCCCCATGTGCTGGGTATGGATACAGGGTCTTAAAGAGCAGGTTAAGATAAACTGAGTCCCCAGGGGCCACCCTGACCCCACAGGACCGGGACTTTCTACGCAGAGGACAGGCCGGGTGCTGTGGTGCCAGCTTGTGGGCACGCGCGGAGAGCAGTTCAGATCCCAAAGGCTCCACTGTGGAGCAGGGTGGACAGGGGCTCTCACCGTGCTCATTACCCAGGCTGGCCTTGAACCCGCAGTCCTCCTGCCTCAGCCTCCTGAGAGCTCCGAGTAGACTGGGTGAGGAGCAAGAATTCAGGACCCAGGCAGGCCCAGGAGCACAGGTCTGTCACCGGGATCCACTTCGTCCCGAAGCTCAGGTGAGTCTGCCTCCACAGAACCTGGGGCCAACACCGCACTCAGGTCCCGCCCTGCCCTGGTGCGGGCCCTCGAGTCTCCCGAGCGCCTTCTTCTGAAGGGTTAAAACCAGCCCGGTGCCACTGGGAGTGGTGAGGCCTTTAAAGGGCGGGCCCAGTGGGAGGAAGTGATGTCACAGGGCGGGGCCTGAGACGGGTGGGAACCCAGCCGTGAAGGAGGAAAACCAGACCCAGCCCGGGGAGTCACAAGCAGACGACGTGAAACTGGGCATGGTGGCACATACCTGTCATCCCAGCTCTCGGGGAGGCTGAGGCAGGAGCATTACAAGTTCACGCCTGGGCGACTTGTTCAGATTCTATCTCAAAATAAAACTGGAGGGGCTGGGGATTTAGCTCCAGTGGTACCGCTCCAACCTTGGATGCACAAGGGCCTGAGTTCAATCCCCGGGAACCGGGGGGGGGGGGAATCAAAATAAAACTGGAACTCAGTGAAGTATTTGCTCCTTACTGCTGAGCTGCTGGGGATTTTCGAGGCAGGACTGGTGGGCCCACAGGAGGCAGAGGGAATCCGATTCACGAGAGGAAGGAGAATTTCAGAAGCTCCGCAGAGCCCCTGGGACGGGAGAACTGTGTTCACTTCGTATAAACTGCTGGCTGCCGCGACTGAGGAACCCAGGAACCCCAAGCCAGGCCCGTGGGGCGCAGGTCCGGCCACAGCAAGACCGAACCAGTCTAATGACAGTGGACCCTCCACTTACGAACTCCACCCGCACCCGGGGGGTGGGTGTCACTCAGGTCGGTCAAGAGGCTCGGCCCCTCAGCCCTCGGAGTCTGTCTCCGTCCACAGGCGGAGCTCAGGGTCCTCGCAGACCCCGGCCCGGGGGTCTCAGTGAAGCCCACGCGGGAGAGGACGGCGCCGCGTGCCCTCCAGACCCGCTCAGGGCCCCGTGTGCCTCCGAGGCCGTCGGGAAGCAGGAGCAGCCGGCATCCACGTCGCAACTCAAGACTCTGGTTTTAAGTTAACACTAAAATTTTGGTCAAAACTCAAGTGGCTTGAATGACAGGCTTGTTGTAACTCAACACTGTACAGCACGCTTCAGCCTGTAAATAACAAGAACAGAGACAGAGAGCAAGAGTTAGGCCTGGGGGCCGGAGGGTTAGCTCAGTGGTTCCAGTGCCTGCCTCGCAAGCGCAAGGTCCTGAGTTCGATCCCCGGTAACCACATATAATGCTGGGTGTGGAGACACACTCGCCAACAATCAACACCGCGTACCACAATGCCCGATGTGGTGGCTCACGCCTGTAATCCCAGCACTCGGGAGGCAGAGGCAGGAGGATTGCTGAGTTCGCGGCGGCTTGCCTGGGCACCATAGTGAGCTCAGGGCCAGCCTGAACTACAACGCGAGACCGTCTCAAAAAGCAAAACAAAAAAAGTTAGGCCTGAAGCCGGAAAAACCCATCCGAACCAGGACACCCAAGATGTGGCCCTTAGAGGTACTTGGGGAGGGCAAGATTTGGGTGAGGCATCATTCTCCCCAAAAGCCTGTGTGACAGGCCCAAAAGGGGAAATGAAAAACTAAAAACGTCTTCTCAAACAGATCAAAACTGATAAAGAAAACAAACACCCTGGGTATAGTGGCCCAGGCATCCCTATCTGAGCGGTGGGAGGCTGAGGCAGGAGGATCTCAACTTTGAGCTCAACTCAGGCAACTAAGGAGGACCTTGTCTCAAAAATTTAAGGGCTGAGCTATAGCTCAGGGAGAAGCCCCGGGGTTCTATCCTGCAAAAAACAAACCAAACTCCAGGGTCATACATGCCTTTTGTCAGACATTTCTGTTCGGTAGCTGAAGGAAATATCAAATTGGAACAGTCCACAAATCTTTCCTTTTGTGTGTGTGTGTGGGGGGGGGTATTTGAGATTTTCCAGTTCTTTTCAGTTGTTAGACATTAGTTTCTTTTTTCTTCTATTTTCAGGTGTTCCAAAGTTAAGGCCAGGCATATTCCTTGGAACTTAGGCAAAAACCTTTTAATGGATTCTGCTCCCCGGGGACCAGTGAGGTGTGACTATAGAACCGTCCTGGGGCAGAGAAACATGCCCTACCTAGCAAGGCCAGGCGGCCCAGGCCCAGGGTCGCCCAGCCCCGGCAGCCGAGTGACGGTGCGGGTGGGTCACGGGATGTGGGGCTCCCCGGGTGCCCAGGTGACTGCACGGAGTTAGACCAAACTCCTGCAGCGCTTTACCAGGTTCTTTTCGTTTTTAACCAAAAGCCATTTTATCAAACTCAAAAGCTGGAAGGAAATCAGTTAGTAAGGGCTGGAAATTTAGCTCAAGTGGTACCGCACCTACTTTGGAAGCACTAAGGGCCCGAGTTCGATCCCCGGTACCGCCAAAAATAAATAAAGTTAAAAATTTAAAAAGCAACCAGGCATGGTGGCTCACACCTGTCATCCCAGCATTCGGGAGGCTGAGGCAGGAGGACTGCTGAGTTTGAGGTTTGCCTGGGCTACATAGTGAATGAGCTCAGTGCCAGCCTGAACAAAGCGAGACCCTGTCTCAAAAAAAAATTAAAAAACAAAATCAAAAAAGTTAGCAAAATAAATAATAAAGTTAAGTTTAAAAAAAAAACAGGTCTGGGAGAATGAGGGTCAGGAGTGACCCACGGAGTGGACAGAAAAGCTCGCAGGAAGCGGCGGATCGCTCCCCATCCGCAGCCAGGACGCCGGGACCTCTGGGCCTCAGACCGCGCACACTCGTGGCTCAGCGCCGGAGCCAGCCAGAGACGAGGGTCAGGACTGCGGGCACCGGCGGGCAGGTGGAAGGGACGAGAAACGGCGCAGCTCCGATCCGCGGCTGCGCGAGCCGGGTGTCTCCCTCCCCCCGCACCGGGGCTCCCCCGCTGCCCTCCCTCCGCAACCCTCCGTGCCTCCCACGCGCCCTCGGTCACCCCAGTGCCATCGCTGGCCTGGACCCACCTTGTCCCCGGCGCTCCTGGACCCCAAGGCCCGCCCAAGCCCCGGTCCTGCTCCCGGGCAGCCCGGCCCGTGCGGAGCCAGCCTGGCCGCACCGCGCGCTGCTGTCCGGGCTGCTGCAGGCGCGTCTGTCCCCGGCCGGAGTCTGTTTCTGCTCCGTGGACCTGGCGCCGCGGGGCGGACAGAGTGGCCTGTGCGCGGCGCAGCGCACGCGAGCCCTGTAGCTTGGGGGGGCCGAGGCAGGAGGATCCCGACTCCCCGCCCAGCCCCGGTCAACTCCACGCACAAAAGGAGGTGAAGGAAAAAGGCGGCCCAGGGGCGTAACTCAAAGGTAAAGGGCACACTTAGCATATAGGTCCCCTAAAAAATTTTTCTGCAATTATCAGCTGTTTATTTCCACCCCCAAGAGGCCAGTGTCTTCGGGGAATGACCGTCTGGTAAACTACCAACCACGACATGACCGAGGGGCGCGACGTTGCCGATTTTGCTGCAAAACCCCAAGCCCCCTGCCCGGCGCGCCCCCCGGTGCACGCGAGCTCGTCCCGGAGTTCGGCGGGCCTGAACTGCGCATGCCCATTCTCGCCTCCCCCTCCCTCTCGGCACTACCCGTAGCGCATGCTCGCTCCCTTCCCTCCCCCTTCCATCCCGTCCCGGTGGGCAACCACTGCGCATGCTCCATAGCCCGGCCTCGCGCGCACAGCTTCCATTCGTGCGCTCTGCGCATACTCGCTCAATCTATTTTCATTCAGGCGAGCACGCGTGGCACAGGCTCTAATGTTTGGGCTCGGGACTAGCTTTCAACGGTTCATTCTGCGCATGCCCACTCAGACGCCGTCCTCACCCCCCCCCCGTGAGCAGCACTGCGCATGCTCACTCCTCCACTCCTTTCTCTCCGGCATAGGCCGCATTCCCACGACACCAAAAGCACAAAGACGCCGGGCAGGACGACCCCTAAGCCCCATCCCTTGTCTATTACCTCAACCTCTCGGCCGCACCAAAACTGCAGAGAGGCCCGCGGCGAGGGCTCGGAGCCCCACGAGGCGCGCGTGCAGCCGCGTCGCTGTGTGATGACGTCGGCGGCCGGTCCCGTCGCGCAGCGCTGACGCAGGACGCGAGAGCCTTGTTTGGGAGCGCGGCCGGCGCGCTGTTTTGAAGCTCGGCTGACTGGCGCGGGCGTGGCCGCCAGCCCGGGCCCGCCCCTCTCCGCGGCCCGCGCGGCCCGCAGGGTCCCGGCCGCCTCCTTCGGGGCCGCCGCGCCCCCTCTCCCCCGCCCCGGCCCGGGACCCCGCATTGCCCAGGGAGAGCGGAGGGTCGGGCGGCCCGGACCGCGCGCCGCCATGCCGCCCGGCAAGGTGCTGCAGCCGGTGCTGAAGATGAAGGTGGACGAGCTGTTCCTGCGCTGGCTGAGCGAGTCCAGCACGCAGCGCACGCTGCGGGACGGGCTGCGCCGCATCCAGGCGTCTGGCCACGCCGAGCTGGGCGCCGAGGACGCCCCCGCCCCGGCCGCGACCCCCGCGAGGACGCCCGGGACCCCCGCTCTGCCGCTGGTGCCGCCGGCCGCCCGCAGGTCCGCGGGGCCCCGAGTCGTAAGTCCCGTTCCGTCTCAGGGTGGGGGACACAGCCCCGAGTCCCGAGTCACTAATGTCTGCCCCAGTGTGAGGGACGCGGGCCCTGGGTCGCCGGCCGCCCTCCTCGCCCCTTGGGGGAAAAACGTTTCACTCACTGCGCTGCAGCTCGGACAGTCGTTTGGAGGCGGGGTCTCACCGTGAAGCCCAGGCGTAGCCCAGGGTGCCTTCAGACTCACAGCGACCCTCCTGCCTCAGCCTCCCAAGTGTGGGGATGACAGCCCGGCTGTTAGCCTCGACATCTGCAGGTCGCGACGGCCACACTCTAGAGCCGTGTCCAGGTTTGCCCGTGGGCTGTGGGGGACGGGACTGTGCAGGTGTTTCCGCTCGGCTTCTGCACTGAGCCCAGAAGCTGGATTCATAACTCATCAGTGTACTGACAGTGGTCAGAGAGAGAATGGACTGTTGTTTGTTTGTTTGGTGGTACTGGGGATGGAACCAGGGCTTGGTAGTGAGCTCCTTTTTATTTTTCATTTTGAGACAGGATCTCTCTAAGTTTCCCTGGCTTAAAGTTGCCATCCCGCTGCCTGAGCCTCCCAGAGGGCTGGGATGACTGGTGTGGGCCGCTGTACCCAACATCTGCAGTCTGTTTGTTGGTAATACAGTCGCTGGGGCTTGAACTTGGGCCTGCGGTGCACAGCTCCACCCCGTCCCTCTGCCTCTGCGTCTCTCTCTCTCTCTCTCTCTGTCTCGCTCTCTTTGACACGAAGGCTCACTAAGTCCTAAATTGCCTGGGACGGGCAAGAAGTCGGGACGCTGGTCCTCTCCAGCTTCAGCCTCCAGCGGCGGCTGTGCTGAGCGGTGTGCCACAGCAGCGTGTCACTGAGCGCCCAGTGTGTCCGGGATTCCCCGTCTTTTGTCCCAGCCTTTCCGGGGTTCCCTTGTCCCCGCTCACCTTGACACCGGCCGTCTGTCCGCACCTGACACGCCAGGCCCGCCCCTCCGTCGGGCACCACGGGGTCCGCGCTCCCATCCGCTCCGGGGCATGGCCGTCTCCAGTGCTGACCATTCCCACCTCAGGACCGTTGAAGTCCCCGCGGTGTGAGCCGCACTCTTCTCTCGGAGGACCCGCGGCCCGCAGGGCACCGCCTGTTCGGGGAGCCTCATGCCCTGCGCCCCGGGCACACAGGGGCCGTGTTGCCCACACTCCATCCTGGCGGGTCCCCGAGGAAGCCCTGTCCCTGCCGCCGGCCCCTTGTGCAAGCCCGCCTGCACCACCCAAAGCGCGGCCTGCCCTGTCTGCTGCCCGTCGGGTCTGTGCATCCGGCTGGCTCACGGCGCCCCCTGGGGCTCTGGGAAGCCGTGAGCACCCTCCCTCCCTCTGGGGTCACCCCGTCTTCGGGCACAGGGGCTCCGCACCCTCTAGGCTGCGTGTGTCCCCAGCGGAGCCTGCGGGTCCCTGTGTCGGCTGCAGTCCCCGAGTCCGGCCCAGGTGCCCGCCTGCATCCAGCTCCCGCCCGCCCTTGCGGCCTCTGGTCCCCACCGTGACCCACAGCGCCCCGGGGCGGCGGGCAGAACTTCTGCCCTGTGCCGTGCCACAGCACAGGGCAGGGCCTGCCGCAGCGCTTAGGCAGCTGCAAATGCACCCCACTTCTGCGCTCAGTGTGCACGGTCACGACAGCACTGCCGGAAGCTGAGGCAGGAGGACCCCGAGATCGCACCCAGCTGGGCCAACGTGGCGCCTTAGACCTGTGCGTAAGTCCAGCAGGGCCGCTGCGGCCGTGCCCGTGCGGAGGAGGAAGAGGCTCCACGGGGGTCAGAGAGGGGTGCTTGGGATGCTGCACAGCACGTGACCCCGCGGGGCGTAGGGCGGCCACTGGGCCCCAGAGGCCCGAGGGCCGGGTGCCCGGACTGAGCAGAGCCCGGCGTCCTTCTGTGGGGCCTCAGGCCTGCCAGGCTGCACCGCGGCCGTTGGCCCTTTCTGTTCTGAGACCAGTCTCTCAGACTTGCCTGGGCTGGGCTGGAACTTGGACTCTTCCTGCCTCAGCCTCCCAGAGAGGTAGGGTCCCAGTGTGTGCCTGGGGAGCACAGGGCTCTCTGGGCTGGGAAACCCTTTCCTAGGATGAGGCGCCCCGGCATGGGAGGGCCAGGGCCTGGGGACAGGCTGCTGGTGTGCGCGGCCCAGGGGGACAGGCTGGGATGCAGAGGGGACTCGGGGACACAGTGCTGTCTGCGGCGGGGTCAGTACCGTCTCGGGCCCTGTGTGCCGGGCCCTGTGTGCCAGACCCCGTGGCCCTGCGAGTCGCCCGGAGGCCGCTGTGCTGCGCCTGGTGTTCGTGGGGGTGCTGGGAAAGGCCCTGGCCGGGCTGTGGGGGCGCCGCGGCCCTGGGTGGCGTCCAGGGTCCCCGGGGCACGTCCGTGTCGCGGCGTCGGGGCGCGGGCGGGCGGGTAGGAGCGCCGGCCTCGGCCCTGCGCGGGTCCGGTGGGTTCCCAGCCCCGCGGTGGGTCCCCGCGGAGCCGGCTCCAGCGACCCAGCCCGCCGGACCGTCCCCCCCGCCCGCCCGCCCGCCGCGCCCCGCCTCCCTCCCTCCCTCCCTCCGTCCTCCGTCCCTCCCTCGGTGCGGCCACGTGACGGCGCCACTTGCCGAAGCGCCCGCTGTCCCGCTGCCTGTCCCGGCCGCGGTGTCGGAGAAGTGCTGAGAGGTGACGCTGACGGCGGACGGCAGGGACAGGCCGAGGGAGCCCCGAGCCCGGCCGCCCGAGGCCCCGCCGCCATGCGCCGCCCGCGGGCCCCTGTGCAGTGCGCGCGGCGCGGGCCCCCGGGCTCCCGGCCCGCCTCGCATGGAGCGCGCTGAGCGCCGCTGCCCGAGCCCGAGCCCGAGCCCGGAGCGCGGCCCCCGGAAGCCCATGCGCCCCGAGACCATGCGGCTGCGGGAGCGCTCGCTGCGCCGGGACCCCGACCTGCGGCAGGAGCTGGCCGCGCTGGCCCGCGGCTGCGACTTCGTGCTGCCGTCCCGCTTCAAGAAGCGGCTCAAGGCCTTCCAGCAGGTGGGTGCGGGCGGGCCCTGGGCTCGGCCTGACCGCGCTCGCCCCTGCGCCCCGCCGTCCCCGCGCGCCAGCCCGTGGGCTGCCCGGAACCGAAGTGGGGGCGCTGTGTGCCCTGACGACAGACTGAACGCAGCTTCAGGCCGGGCAGCTCGCGCCGGGGCCCTCCTGCCTCAGCCTCCCGAGGTCTGCGGTGACGGGCGTGTGCCACTGGCACGCCCTCAGTGTCACCCCCGCCCCGCACATCGTCTGAGGGCAGCGGGACTGCCGGGATCCCTGCGGGCCGCTCCTGGGTGAGGAAGCCCAGAGTCCCGTGCAATGGTCAGCCCACAACCTGGGCAGGCACGCAGGGTCCTGCCGCCCGTGTCAGAGTCGAGGCCTGCGCCGCCGTTGGCTGGAGGGAACGAGGGTGAGCTGCAGACCCCCTTCCCCGCATGGGTCTCACGAGGCTCCAGGGACCCCCGAGCCCGCCCCGAGAGACCACACCCGTGTGAGCTGGGCGGTGTCAGGACTGCAGCGGGCGTCAGAACAACCGTGTTTGGGGGAGCTAAGGGCTTTGGTGCCTGATGCTTGCCGGGCACAGGGCACAGGCTCCAGCCGCCTGGGAGTCGGGGCCGCGGGAGCCTTTCCAACTCCTGTGCCCCAGCGGGAACTGGGGCCCCCTCGGTGCGCCCGACCCCAAGCCGTCACTGTGATCCTGGTTGTTGTGACCCCAGGCTCAGGACCTGAGCGTCAGGCCGAACTTGGGCGGTGGGGTCTGCATGTGCTCAGGTCCCGTCTGCGCCCGAGCCCGTGTGAGGGTCAGAGCCAGGGCGAGACCGGCCCCGCTGAGGGTCAGGTTTACCCTTGAGGCCGTGTCCTGCCCAAGCCCTGTTGCTGTTGGCTCTTTGAAAGGTGGTCTCGCTGTGTAGCCCAGCCTGACCTCAGACTGGCATCCTCCTGCCTCAGCCTCCCGAGGCAATGACAGGCAGGCAGACCTCTCCAGCCAACCAGCCTTCCCCTGTTTTCAGCTCAGTCTCCAGGTGGCACCGGCCCTCAGGCACCCTCTGCAGCCGCACACAGCCCCGTCCCCCAGGACCCCGCATCCTCACCCCAGGTGCCCGGGGAGCCCGGCGAGCTGGAGACCACACCCCGCCCCCTGCCCTATACACCAGGTGCAGACACTCGACCCCACCTGCGGCCGTCCAGCCCCGCTGCCGAGCTGCGCACCGGACCCGGCTCTCCCGGCCCTGGGGTGGGCGGGGCTGGGGAGTCCTGGCTGGGGCTCGGGGGCTGCCCGGTGTGGCCCGGACCGGCTCCACGGTGCTCCCAGGCCGAGTGCTCACCCGCCCCGCCCCGCCGGCTGGGGTGCAGGACCCCTGAGGCCTGGCTGCTGCCGGGCGGGCTGGCGGGCGGAGGGAGGGACGGACGCCCAGCTGCGCACTCTATTTCTGTCCGGGCTAAGCCCCATCCTGCGCCCCGAGCTGCCAGCGCCCCCTGCCGGCGCGGCCCGGTAGCTGCAGCTGCGGGCCCGGCAGGCGCGTCTGGACCAAGTGCGAGTCTGGCCACCCGCATCCGAGCCGGTTTCCAGGACGTGCGCCCCTGGCGGGTCTCTCCGCTCGCGCCCCCTGTGTTCTCGCGCCTCCGCCCACGGGTTTGGCATCGCCCGCGCTAGTGTCTGGCTGCTGCTCAGGACGCTAGGACGGTGGTGGCCATCTGTCCTCCAGCTCCCTGGAGGCTGAGGCAGGAGAGTCCCCAGTGCCAGCCCTGGGCTCCCTCTCGCGCATCCTCTGCTGGCTTCTTCCTGCCCGTGGGGGCCGCAGCACCCAGCGTCTGAGGCCTCCCAGGACTTGTTGGGGCGTTTGTTCTGGGAGCTCTTTGCATCTGGTTGCCTGGCCTCCCCGTCTTTACACACCCGCGTCACGTTTATGCTGGTGACACCACCATGCGGTGCCCACCCTGGCACTACTCCCAGAGTGGCTGCAGGCCACCGCAGGTCCTGTCCCCGGGGCTGCCATGTGCAGAAGACACCTGCGGTCCACGGTCTCTGGCCCCCGGGGCTGGGGCTGGGTCTGCAGCTCTGGGCTGTGGGCCTGGGGCCGCCCACGCCCCCCACGGGACCACCCAGCCAGGAGACACTCCCAGGGAAGCCCTGAGCCCAGGGTCCCCACCCCTGTGCTTTGGCCACACTGGGCCCACCGGGCCCCTGGCCAGCACAGGACACAGGAGGCCGCGTGGCCGGGGCCGTGCCCGGGTGTGCGTGCACAGCCAGGCCAGGTGCAGCCGCAGGGCCCTGGGAGTGGACAGTCCCCGCCGTGCGGTGTGTGCCCGGCAGCCCCGGGACCCCGGGCGAGCACCTGTCCCTGGGAGGCGGCGGCGGGACGGGCGTGAGGGGCCAGCCCAGCCGAGGAGCCTGGTGCTGAGCCCGCAGCCGCCATCTGCGGCAGCACGGTGCGGGTGGTGACCTGCCGTCCGCCACCAGGTGCAGACGCAGAGGGAGGAGCCCAGGCCCCCGGCGTCCAGCCAGAGCATCCCCGCCTTCTACTTCCCCCGTGGCCGCCCCAGGGACGCCGCCGACGTGGACGCCGTGATTGCCAGGATCGAGCGGACGTTCGCACAGTTCCCCCGGGAGCGGGCCTCGGCCGCGGACATGGACCAGGTGGCCAAGGTAGGCGTGGGCACCACGCTTGGGGCATCCACGTCCTCTGTCCGTGCCGCATGCACGGGGCACGGGGGACCGTCCCGCCCCAGCCTTGGGGAGGTGGGCCTGGCGTCAGCCCAGTCCGTACCCGGTTCACGGGGTCCTTGTGGACGCCCCGTGCTCACCCCTGTGTGTTGGGGTGCTGGGCCCTGTGCGGGCGGCGCCATTTCTGCCCCAGCCACCTCAGGCTGCCTGACGCGGTCCTCCGGGCCCGGGCACCCTCCCGCCTCAGCCTCTCCTGCACCAGGGCTCTCTGCCCTTCTCCGACCCTCGTCAGGTCCGCTCTTGTCTTCCAAGACTGTCCCGCTCGGGGAGCCCTGGGGGTCACCACAGCCATCGGCCCACACAGAGCCGGCCGCACCTGGCTCAGGGTGGCGCGATCTTCGCAGGGCAGGCTCTCGGGGCTGCAGACCTGGGCTCTTCACGGTAGCCAGGCCCTCACCGCTTCTCTACGCAGAAGCTTGTATTCCATTTATTTAGTCTTGCTTTTTTGAGAGTCTCCCCCTGTGCAGCCCAGGCCAGTGTGGAGCACATGGGTCCTCCTGCCTCAGCAGGGCCAATGGGTATGTGTGCCCCCCCGACGGGTCAGCTTTCCTGTGTCTACTCGCTGCACTGGACGAGGGGTGTCCCACTCACCCCGGGGGCTCCCGTCAGTCTCCCCGGGTGCTGGTCCTGACACCATCTTCCGTGTAGCGGCTGGGGGCTCTGGTCCCTGCCTGGTTCAGGCCTCTGGGACGCGGTCCTGACAGGCTCCCTCCAGGGGCTGCCGCGGGAGCGTTTCTGACTCTGCTTCTCTCTCTGGACCCCGTTCTGCCCGAGCTCCGGCTGCGGACAGGGCAGTCTGCACCCTGTGTGTGTGTCCTGCGGGTGTGGCCAGATGGAGGGCTCCAGAGATGCAGGCAGAGTGTGTGGTGTGCGTGCATGCGCACGCGCGTGTGTGTGTGTGTGTGTGTGTGTGTGTGTGTGTGTGTGTGTGTGTGACAGCACTCCATGAGCCCTGGCTCTAGGCACTGGTGCATTGTGTGATAAAAAGCAAGTTTTGCTCTAGGAGGCTGAGGCAGGAGGATCTCCGGTTCTGCCCCAGCCTGGGCACTTAGGGTGAGCCTGTCTCCAAAAGATGTGAGGGTCCCCAGGTGGTGCGGGGTGCAGAAACCCCTCTGTCCTTCCACAGTTCGTCAGGAGAAGCTGCCCGCCCCGCCCCTGCCAGGTGTCCTGAGTTCTGTCAGCCCTGGGCATGCACCGGGTCACAGCCACCCAGGGTGCTCTCCTCTCACCGTGTCAGCCGGAGCCGGCGGGGCCGCCGTGTGTGTGCAGCCAGTGCACACACATCCCAGCACCCAAGTGCGCTCATGTGTGCCAGACCCAGCTGCATGTGCCATGTGGCCCCCCCCCTCCTTTGGGGGGCACTGCGGGGCTCGGCCACCTGTGCAGGCCGCAGGCTCCTCCGTGCTTCTGCGCGGGCAAGACAGACTGACGGACTGACAGACTGAGCACGTGAGAGCAGCGCGCCCCTTCGCGGTGCTTCTGCTTAAACAGGACCGGTTCCGAGCGCCACCTAGTGTCGGCTTCCGGGATGGATCCTGGGGCCTGCTCGCTGAGCTGCATCTCTGCCAAAACAAGTTTTTGCTTTTCCTTTGAGACAGAGTCTGTCTGGCCAAGTTGCCCAGGCTGGGCTGCAGTGTGCAACCCTCCTGCCTCAGCCTTCCCAGTGCTAGGATGACAGGCGTGCGTCACCGTGGCCGGCCTGGTATCTGCCCGGGTCCACGTGTGCTGTTCCCTGTTTTCTTTCACGATGCGCCTCTTTGGATCACATGCCCATTGTGCTCTTTGTTTTTTGAGAAAGGGTCTCACCACATGGTTCAGGCTGGCCCCACACTCCTGGTGGTCCTCCTGCCTCAGCCTCCTATTGACAAGTCATAGCCTTCACGACCCGCCCTATGCCCACTAAATAGCATTATTTTCTCACCGCCAAGTGTGGCCCACGTCCTAGACACGAGGCCCAGGTGCCAACCTTCTCTGGCACCGGAGCAGGGAGCCAGGTCCTGGCACTTTCCTTCTGGGCTCCCTGCTCTGAACCTGCCAGCTTGCCAAGCAGCAGCCCCGAGGCTCTGCCGGGGCCCAGGGCCCCCTACATCTCACGTGTGCCGTGGGATGCCATGTGCGCGCCTGTGCGCAGCCCTAGCGCGGGCTGCGAGGTTCGTCTGCCACGAGTCCCCTCGGCCCTCCACCCCGTCCTCCCTGCATCGTGGACCTGGGGATGAAACCCGGGGGCTCACACGGACCTCTTCATACTGAGCGGCTCAAGTTAAGCTCAGCCTGCGGATCCTCCTGCCTCAGCCTCCCAGCACGCTGGGATCACAGGCTTCTCTGTTCATGTGTTTACATGTACATGTTCATGCGTGCAGGGCACAGGGTCTTGGGTACTCTGTATGACACAGTCACTAAGTTGCCAGGGCTGGCTTGACCTTAGGACCCTCCTGCCTAAGCCTCCCAGCACGCTGGGGTCACAGGCTTCTCTGTTCCTGTGTTTACCTGTACATGTTCATGTGTGCAGGGCACAGGGTCTTGGATACCCTGCATGACACAGTCACTACGTTGCCAGGGCTGGCTTGACCTTGGGGCCCTCCTGCCTCAGCCTCCAGCCTTATGAGAAACAGAGGTGCCTGCCACCACCGTCCTGCTCACCTTGAGCCTCGCCCCCCCATGGTTGCTTCCCTGCTCTTTGGAGTCCAGGTGTGGCCTGCTGTCCCAGTGGTGGCACTCTGTCCCTTCCGCAGGCTCTCACAGTCCGGACAGCCAGGGGCCAGGGTCTTTATCCCATACGACTCCCTCCTGCAGCAGCCTGGGGACAGACACAATAGAAAGAGGGCTTCCTCTCTCAGTCTCTGTCTCTCCCACTCTGCCTTGGGACTTGAACCCTCCACCCTGACACTGAGCCCCGTCTCCAGCCCTTTCCACACGGCACTTAGGGTCAGTCTCCCTCACCGGCCCCGCGTCCAGGCTGAGCTCCAACCTGCGACCCTCCTGCCTCAGCCCCCCAGACTGCAATGGCAGGCGTCTGCTCTGCTGCCGCCCGGCGTGTGCAGGCCTCTCTGCACGCAGAGGGAGGGCACAGCGTCCCGGCGCTGACTGGGCTCGGCCGGTTCCCCGGGTCGGGTCCGGGAAGGTGTGTAGACAGGGCCGGGTCCAGGCTGCCCGAGTCTCCCCTGGGGTCCGAGTCAGCAGCCCATGTGGGGCGGACCCACTGCCTCCTGTGGGCACGGAGGGCACAGCGATGCCTCTGGAAGCAGCGCCCCCACGGCCCTCTCCTCCTCCCTGGCTCCTGAACGAAAGCTCCGTGGCTGGGGGCCGTGAGCCGTGGGGACCCACCCGGGGCCAGCGGCGGAGCCCCGGGCCGCCCCTGCAGCTCTTCCGTTTTAAATTTGAGACAGGGTTTTGCTAAGCTGCTAAACTGCACAGCCCGGCCTAGAACTCGGGGTCCTCCTGCCTCGGCCTCCCGGGGTGCTGGATCACAGGGTTTCCCTGGCTGCGGACACATCTTTACATCCACAGGCTGTGCACAGGGCAGCATCACGCTGTGGGATCCCACGGGCGGCGGCGGGAGTGTGGGATTGTGTGTGGGGCCGGGCTGCAGAGCGCTGTGCTGGTCTGTCTGTCTGCGTCCGTCGGGGCCGCCGTGTGCACGCCACGGCCCGGGCGGCTGCACCCGGCAGACCTCGGGGCCCGTCCTGCAGGCCGAGGTCCATGGCACAGTCTGTCTCCGTCTGTCAGGTCGCCGTGTGCACCCCACGGCCCGGGCGGCTGCACCCGGCAGACCTCGGGGCCCGTCCTGCAGGCCGAGGTCCCAGGTCCAGGCATGGCACAGCCTGTGTCTGCTGAGGCTGCTTCCTGGGTCCCGGGTGGCGCCTTCGCACTGTGTCTTCAGCCGGTGGAAGGCAGGGAGCTCTGTGGGTCTGTGTTGAGGACACGGACCCTCCCGAGCAGGCCCGTCAGGTGCGTTTGCAGGGTTCTGTCTGTCTGTCCCCCAGAGGTGACAGCCTGTGTCCGCAGTTCCGGACGGGGTCTGAGGCGATGTGCCGCTGCACCCCTGGGGGTCACTGTCCCCGAGGGCCAGCGCGCAGTGGGGTCTCGGGGACGCCCAGCCCTCCCAGTGCTGATGTGGACCAGGCCTGCAGGGGTCGGGCGGCATGTCCGCACCCAGGAGAGCTTCGGGCCCCCAGGACTGTGGCTGCGGTGCCGCTTCCTGTCTCCTCCCTCCGCCGTGCTGTGCCGAGTGCCTGCGGGCGCGAAGCCTCTGCACTCGCCGAGCTCACTGCTTTGCTTTGTGTCTCCGCTCTTCTCTGCTTCTCTGACCCATTTTCACTTGGATCAGCCACAAGGGTTTGTGAGTCTAGACCAGTGTAGTCCCAGCGCTGTGCGTGTGTGCGTGTGTGCTGGGCATGCTAAGAGTGTGCTGTGTGTGTTGGGCATGTTGAGTGTGCTGTGTGTGTGCGTATGTGTGTGCGTGTGTGTTGGGCATGCTAAGAGTGTGCAGGCCCCGTGCCCACCCCTGCCCTTCCGCCCCCGCCCCAGGCCTGCGGCTGCCCCCGCTACTGGAAGGGCCCACTGTTCTGCAGCGCGGGCGGAGAGCGCACGGGCTCCGTGTCAGTGCACAAGTTCGTGGCCATGTGGCGGAAGTGAGTCCTGGGGCAGTGGGCGGGCCCGGGGGCGGGGCTCCTTCCCTGGCCCTGCCCTCCCTGCAGCCCCGCCCCTCCGGGACCCGCCCCGGGCGCTGGAAGCCGCCTGTCGCCCCCAGGGTCCTGCAGACCTGCTACGATGACGCGGCGCGCTTCCTGCACCTCCTGGCCAGCCCGGGCTGCAGCTACCTGGTGCAGGAGGACTTCGTGCCCTTCCTGCAGGTGAGCCGGCCGTGCCGCTGCCCGTGCGGGCTGGGCGCGCAGTGCCGGTGACCCCACCCTCCCCCGCAGGACGTGGTGAACACGCACCCCGGCCTGGCCTTCCTGAAGGAGGCGTCCGAGTTCCACTCGCGCTACATCACCACGGTGAGGCCGCCTGCGCCGTGCACACGGGCCTGCCCTGCGGGCACTGGAGCCGGGACGGGCGGGAGTAGGCCCCGGTGGCGCTTCTCTTGGAGGCTGAGGCAGGAGGGTGCTGGGGGCGGCCTAGCCTGTGCAGTTCCATGTGGTGACAGGACAGGACAGGGCTGGGCTGCAGCGGATGCAGAGCCTTGGCCGGGCACACGGCCCTGCCCACTGCCATGGACCACAGAGGGGAGGGTGCCCCGGGCGTGCTGGGCCCGCTCAGCCGGCCCCCTCGCCTCCCACGCTGAGCCCTGGACCGCTGCATCCAAGACCCAGGGCCGGAGGCACCGGCCACCCTCGGCCTCTGGCACCCAGTTACACAGGCCAGGGCCGGTACCCGTGCCGCCTGGGCACCGCTGCGGCCGCCAGCGCTGGCCTGTCCGCTCCGCAGGTCATCCAGAGGATCTTCTACACGGTGAACAGGTCCTGGTCCGGCAGGATCACGTGTGCGGAGCTCAGGAGGAGCAGCTTCCTGCAGGTGAGGGCGCAGGGGTGCAGGAGAGGGGCGCGGACGGGAGGAGGGGAGGACATGGCGGCGCGGGAGACGAGGGGCGGGCGGCGCCTCGGCCCAGCACCCCAGCCATCGCGGCGCCGCCCCCAGAACGTGGCCCTGCTGGAGGAGGAGGCGGACATCAACCAGCTGCCCGAGTTCTTCTCCTACGAGCACTTCTACGTCATCTACTGCAAGTTCTGGGAGCTGGACACGGACCACGACCTGTACATCGACGCGCAGGACCTAGCGCGGCACAACGACCACGGTGAGCGCAGGGACGCGGGGCGGGCGGCAGGAGCAGGGCCCTGGGGGCGGGGCGTGGGGTCGGCGTGTCCCCGGCCCTGCCCGCCTTGTGTCCTCGGGGCCTGCGCGCCCGGAGGGTCACCCGGGCCACATCCTGCCCGCCCGGCCCTCGCCGCCCCCAGCCCCTGACACTGTGCCAGGCCCTCGCCAGGCTGGCCACGTGGCCCGGAGGCGCAGCCCTCGGCCCAGGGCAGGTGCCTGCGGCCTGGGGCCCCAGCCCGCCCCGGGGATGCCACAGGTGCCCGGGGAGCAGGCCGTGCCACGGCTGCCCCGTGTCCTGGGCGTCGGCGGTCTGAGCCCCCAGCCGCCGGTCGCCCCTGGACTGCGCAGGGCGCAGGGCCTCTGGCTGCGGTGGTCTCTGCTCCGCCCAGGGCCTGGACGTCCTCCTCCCGCCCCACAGCCATCTCCACCAGGATGATCGAGCGCATCTTCTCCGGCGCCGTGACTCGGTAGGTGTGCCCCGCCCTGACCCGCCCCGCCCATCCACTCAGCCCCGCCCACCCTGTCCCGCCCCATCCGCTCAGCCCCGCCCGCCCCGCCCCGCCCACAGCGTCCCCGTGGATCCCAGCCACTGTCGCGCACAGGGCAGCTCCAGGGGGTCCCTGGGTGCCCGGGGGCGCAGGCTCCTGCCTCGAGCGCCCTGGGCACTGCCCGTTTCACATCCGCCCCGCAGCGGGCGCAAGGTGCACAAGGACGGCAAGCTGAGCTACGCCGACTTCGTGTGGTTCCTCATCTCCGAGGAGGACAAGAAGACCCCGACCAGGTGTGGCCCGCCGCCCGCCCGCCCGCCCGCCCGCGCCCGCCTGCTGCCGCTGACCCCGCCTGCCCACCCGCCTGCCCTCTGCCCAGCATCGAGTACTGGTTCCGCTGCATGGACCTGGACGGGGACGGCGCGCTGTCCATGTTCGAGCTGGAGTTCTTCTACGAGGAGCAGAGCCGGCGGCTGGACGCCATGGGCATCGAGCCGCTGCCCTTCCAGGACTGCCTGTGCCAGATGCTGGACCTGGTGCGGCCGCGCTGCCCGGGGCGGGTGACGCTCCCCGACCTGAAGCGCTGCAGGATGGCCGGCGTCTTCTTCGACACCTTCTTCAACGTGGAGAAGTACCTGGACCACGAGCAGCGCGAGCAGGCGGCCCTGCTCAGGGTGAGGCCCGGCCCCCGGCCCCCCGCCCGCGCCCCCAGCCCCTGCGCGCCCCCACCCACACTGCGCACCCCCCAGGACACCGACAGCGACGGCCCCGAGCTCTCCGACTGGGAGCGCTTCGCCGCGGAGGAGTACGACATCCTGGTGGCCGAGGAGGCCGCAGGCGACGCCTGGGAGGACGGGTCAGTGCGTGGGGCCCGGGGTGGGCTCGGGCGGGAGGGCGGGGCACACGCTGGGGGCGGCAGGGCCGGCCCGTCTCCTCCGTGTGCCGCCGTCCGAGCTGGCCCTGGGCCCCGGCCGGGAGGGGCTGCGGGTGGCGAGGCGGAGAGCCCCGTCCCTCCCTGCCTCGGCTTCCTGCCCGGCGCCGGCTAGCCCGACCGCGGCCCCTTGCAGGTACGAGGCGGAGCTGAGCCCCGCGGAGCGGAAGCCGGGCGCGCAGAGGCCGCTCTTTGGGGCGTCCCCGCTGGGCGCCGTGGACCTGTATGAGTTCGCGTGCGCGGACGAGGACCTGGAGCCCCTGTGAGCCGCCGGCCCCGGGTCTGGGCAGCGGACCACGCGGACGCGGACGCCGCCGCCGCCTCCCTCCGGGGTCGGGCCGCACTATCCGGCGGGGCCCTCGCAGGCGCTCGGTGTGGGCCGGCGGCCACGCGCACGCGTTTGTACTTTTGAATAAAGCGTTGAAGGTTTGCAGCGGCGCGTCCGGTTCCGGTTCCCGCCCGTGACTGCGGGGCGCGTGCGGGACGCTCTGCCCAGGGCTGCGGGCGGGCGCGAGGGCGCGACACCGGACAGCGCGCACCACAGGGCTGGGCAGCGGGCCGGCGCCCTCGGGGTGCCCCGGGCACTGAGAGGAGAGCGGCCCGAGGGCCGGCGGGGCTCCGAGCTCTGCTGCCGGCCCTGCCCCCGCGCTGAGCCGGACCGAGAGGGCCGAGGGCCCCTCTGCGGCTGGACGCTCCCAGCCGGGCACCTACAGGACCCCGACGGCCACGGTCACCCGGATCGCACAGCGGGAGCCATGTGCGGGGCTCCCTCGGCGGAGGGGGCCGCGACCCTCACCAGCACGGAGTCTCGGAGACAAAGACGCTTAGAGGGAGTTGAACAGCCGGGCACTGCGGGGCGCGTGGGCGTCCCAGCCCTCCAGAGGCTGAAACAGAACGGTCCCAAGGTCCAGCACAGGCCCCCGGTTCAGTGCCCAGCCCCGCACAATCAAGAAATTAAAGGCAGAACCCTTACTGCATAGCTGGGAAACCCGAGTGGGGCTTTCGCCAGAAACCTGGCGAGGATCGAGTGCCGACCGAGGCAGCGCTGGAAATAGGATGGCGCCGGGCAGGGACCCTGGGCTCGGCCCCGAGCTGCGGGCAGGGCAGGAAGGCACACGGCCGGCGCCCAGGCCTGGGGCGGGACCGAGGGCGCCTCGCGTGGCCCGTGTTGTTCCGCAGAGTCCGCATCGGGTCTATGGAGAAGCGAGAAAACATCGCGCTCTCGGGACGCCACCACCCCGCTCCCAGCCTGCGGGCTCCGCGGGTCACAACCCAGAGCCGCTGAGCGAGGGACAGACCCAGCCCTAGAAGAGACGGAACCCCCGCGAAGTGCCAGGCCGGGCTTGAACGCGGGACCCTCCCGCCTCAGCCTCCCAGGGCCTGGGGTAGGCGTGCAGCGCCCACCTGTCTAAACCATGCTCCTGGAAGCGCGCGGCGCGTACCCGGGCCTCCCACCAGGCGGCGCCGCAGCGCCCGGGCTGCCCGGTCTCCATCCGGAGCTGTCGCGGGGCACAGACGCCCCGTGGCCCTCGTTACCCAGGGTGGTCATGAGCTCGGGACTCTCCTGCCTCGGCCTCCCTGGTGCGGGAGGGGCGCGCGGCGGCCGGCGATCCTCAGACGGCCGGGCTGTGTGCGGGCGCCGGGGGGCCTGACTCCGCGGTCCTGCCACACGGAAGCCCGCGCGTCGGCGCCCGCGCTCCCTGCCGGGTGTGGGGTTCCACGGGACCCCGGGGGTTGAACCCGGGCCGGGCCCCGACCCCGGGTGGTCAGTGTAGACGTCGGTAGGGGCTGCGGTCCCCCACCAATAGGACCTCCCATTCCGCCGGCCGGCGGCCCTGGGCGACCCGGCGTCCGGTGCGGCTGGGTGTGGGGTCCCGAGCGGCCTCGGGACAGGCCCGCGCTGCACGCCCCGCAGCCCGCGGAGAACTCAGCGCCCACCGCGCGGCGCCTCGCCTCCAGACAAAGGGGGCAGCGCGCCCCCGGGCCCGCCCTCCGAGCACGTGACCCGGTCGGCCAATCGCGTTGGCGAGCAGCCCCGCCTCCAGAGGCCCCGCCCCGCCGCGATTTGCGGGCTCGCCATGTGGGCCTTCTGGGCCGCCATCCGCCGGGGCCCCTGGCTCTCCCGCCTGGGCCGTGGCCTCCAGGCTCCTAGGCTGCCCCCGCCGCCCCACCATGCGCGCGCGCTCGTTGTCGCCACCGGCCACGGGGCCCCGGGCGACCGGCATGGATCGGGGAACCGAGATCTGGGCAGGGCGCGAGTCCGGGGAGGCCTCTCGGAACAGGAGGAGGAGAAGCCCGATGAGGAGGACGAGGAGGAGGAGGAGGAGCTGCTGCGGAGCGACCTGCTGCTCCCGGCCGGGGCGCAACGCGTGTGCTTGGTGCACCCTGACGTCAAGTGGGGAACCGGAAAACAGCTGACCAGAGGTGACCGGGCCCTCCCGCCGGAAGGGGCGGGGTTACGAGGGAGGCTCAAGGAGAAGCCAATGGGCGGAAGCCAGGGGCGGGTATTTGGGAGAAGCGTGGGCCAATCAGGGCGTAGCTGCGGAGAGGCTTTGGAGGGGTGGGTACTGTTATGGGGGCGGTGGGGACACAGGGAGAGAGTTCATTGGCCAGAGGCTATCGGGACTCCTAGCCGCAGCTGCGCATAGGGGCGGAGCTGACGGGCAGACGCTGGGGAGAGCTAACGGGCGGGGCCGGGAGGAGGGGCGGGGCCTGGGCGGGGCCCCAGGAAGGAGGTAGGAAGAGGGAGGTGTTCAGTAGGGTGAAGCGTGGGGCGGGCTGAGGGCAACCGACTCGCGCGCTGGCCGGCGGGGGCGGGGCCCGAGTGGGTCTCAGGACGTGGGGCAGCCGGAGCCCTAGGTGGTCCACCGGGTCCTGGTGTGCACTGTGCGCTGCCGCGAGTCCAGAGTGCTGGGCTTGGGCTCAGGGTCTGGGGGAGGAAGGCTCGGGGAGACGCGCAGAAGTCGGGACAGCGTGCGGTCCCGACCCGGAGGAGCCCCAGGCCCATCCCGATGTGCCCCCCAGGACCGGCTGCTAGGCAGGGAGGGCAGCGCACCCCAGATCTGTCCCCCCTCCGCCTCTGTAGACCTTCAGAGCACCCCCGGCCTAGGAGGCGGCCCGTCCCTATCCCAGGCCCCACAGTCACAAGCCACTTCCCGTCCGGATTTGCAGATCCTGCTTCCTGTTTCTGGAACCACCGAGCTAAATCCCCGGGCCTCCTACTTCCTATTTCTGTGCATTTGTCTGTCCCACTTCCTGTCTCCGGATTTCCCTGTGCCGCCCATTTCACAGCAGGACACCCTCAAACTCCGTGCCCTTCTGTGGTCTCTCCCTGAATCCCCAGCCGCCGGGGCCGCCCACGTTGTGCCAGCCCAGTTTCTTTTCCTGGCTGCATAATATTCCACTGTGTGGAGGAACCGCGTTCTGTCCCCTTCTGCCATGGCCACCTGGCGGCTTCTGCCTCTTGGCTGCAGTGAGCACCACGTGTGGCTTTTCCGTTCCTGGCGGGAGACCATGCGGCTGGCTCCATGTGGTAGTTTAACCAGCAGCCCCACCCTGCCCGCGCGTGGCCGCCTGAAGCTGGTGCAGTGAGATCCTGCGGGTTGGCTGGGGTGGAGACGGCCTGGCAGGGCTTGCCGATGGAAAGGACAGGAGGGTCAAGGAAAGGGAGGCAGGCCTACCCACTGCCCGCCCCGGCAGGGACCCTGTGCCCCGGGAGTGACACCTGCCTCCCCCATGGGGCCAGCTGGGGCCTCGGAACCTACGTAGCCAACACTTGTCACTCAGCTGGCCTCCCTGCCTCAGTTTCCTTCTCTGTGCCCGTCCCGGAGCCCTGAGAAGAGAGATGTCACCTCCATCCGTGATACACCACAGAGGGCTGCCCGGGTCCTGGGGTCAGAAGTGGACACATTTTTGGGGCCACCATGCAGTCCACCACCACTCTCCCCAGCTCCTTTCACAGACTCCCAGGGAGACCCCCCTGCCTCTGCCTCCTCCTCACTAAACGCGCGCCTTTCCGGCTGCCTCCTTTCACCCAGACCCCACAGGAGCAGGGCCATCGTGACGCCCCACTCCCCGTCCTGGTCCCCCCCAGTTCCCTGCTGCGGCACTGCAGGAGCAGCTGTCCGGCTCGGAGTAAGCACAGGCTCCGGGCAGCGTGGACGCAGCCGCGTCCCTGACCCAGCCTCACCGTCCCGCAGCCGACTGGCGAGTGGCGGAAGCGACCGCGCTGGTCCACACACTGGAAGGCTGGTCAGTGGTGCAGACGGTGGTCATGCCCACCAAGGCGCCTGACAGGAGGTTCATCTTCGGCAAAGGGGACTTGGAGCACCTGACAGGTGAGTCTGTGCACCTGGCCCTTTCCTTCTTCCCTTCTGCTTTTTTTATTTTGTATTTACTCAGTTGGTTAGTTTTTTGAGACAGGGTCTTGCTTTGTAGCCCAGGCTGGCCCTGAGCTCACTATGGAGCCCAGACTAGCCTCAAACTCAGCAACCCTCCTGCTTCTGCCTCCTGAGTGCTGGGATGACAGGCGTGAGCCACCACGCCCGGCAATGTGGTGTGTGGTACCAGAGATCGAACTAGAACCTTGCAGTTGCCGGGCCGACGCTGGAACCACTGAGCTAAACCCCTGGCACTGTATTTTTGTAATTTTTTAAAGAAGGAAAGAGCTGAGCATGGTGGTACACACCTGTAATGCCAGCACTTGGGAGGCTGAGGGAGCAGGATCTCTGTCACCTTGAGGCCAGCCTGGGCTACATAGTGAGTTCAAGGCCGGCCCAGATTGTATAGCAAGACCTC
>PVIC010021652.1:0-28371 GCA_004025085.1 Thryonomys swinderianus
AAAAAAAAAAAAAAAAAAAAAAAAAAAAAAAAAAAAAAAAAAAAAAAAAAAAAAATCACATAATCATCTCAATTGATAAGAAAAAAGATTTTAACAAAATGTAATATCCTTTCATGATAAAAGCTATGAAGAACTTAGGAAGAGAAGGACCATACCTCAACATGACAAAGACTATGTATCACAAATGCATAGCCAACATCATACTGGATGGGGGAATCTGAAAGGACTTTCTCTAAAATCAAAAATAAGACAAGGATGTCCTCTTTCACTATTTCTATTTGATGCAATTCTTGAGATATTGTCCAGAGCAATTAATCAAGAGAAAGAAATAAAAGGGATCCAAATAAGAAAAGGAAAGGTCAAGTTACTCCTATTAGCACATGATGTGATCCTATACTTAAAAGACACTAAAGACTCTGCCAAAAGACTTTGAGAACTGATGCACAAATTCAGCAAAGTAGCAAGATATAAAGTCAATAACTAAAACTTGATAGTTTTTCTATACACCAATAATGAACTAGCTGAGAATGAAATCAGAAAAATGGTTATATCTTCAATCACTTCAAAAGATAAAATACCTAGGAATCAACCTGAGCAAAGAGATGAAAGACCTTCTACATTGAAAATTGCAACACTAAAAGAAGAAATTAAAGAAGGTACCAAAAGATAAAAAGAACCCCTTGAATTGGCATAATTAAGAGTGTTAAAATGGGCATGAAACTGGCAGAAAGCAGACGTGCAGACCAACAGACTAGAACAGAGAACACAGGAACAAGCCCACACAACTATAGCCCTCTGATCCCTGACAACAGAAACAAAAAATAAGTTGAAGAAAAAGCAACCTCTTTAACAGATGGTGCTAGGGAAACTGGATAATCATATATATGAGACTAAAACCAGATCCCTGCCTCTCATGCTGTACAAATATCAATTCAAGACAGATCAAAGACCTAAGTATAACCTGAAATTTTGAAATTGCTAGAAGAAAACACAGGTGATCACTTGAAGCCAGCAGCACAAGCAAAGACTTCTTGAAAACCAGGGACTGAAATCATGAGCAAATAAACTTGTCTTTGCTTAAGTTGTGGGTGTTGGGTATTGCATTCCAGTAATACCTAAGCTAATACAGAAAATTGGTATGGAAAAGTGTGATGCTCCTAATAGGGGAGAAATCATTCCCCAGGGTGATCAACTGCATCCTGGTGGAAGGTTAATTATGCTGGACCATTTCCATCTTGGAAAGGGCAGTGCTTTCCCCAAATGAATAGATGTTCATTCTAGGTATGTATTTGCCTTCCAAGCATGTGATACTTCTTCCAAAACTACCTGTGGACTCAAAGAATGCCTCATCCACGGTCATGGTATTCTACCAGCATTGCTTCTACACAATCCATTTCATAGCCAAAGAAGTATAGCAATGGGCTCATGCTCATGGAACTTGCTGATCTTACTATGTTCCCCACCATCTAGAAGCAGCTAGATTCATGAAAGGGTGGAATGGCCTTGGGAAGGTGCAGTTACAGCGCCAACCAGGAGGCAATACCTTCTGATTCTCTAACAGACTGTATATGCTTTGATTCAGCATTCACTATATGGTACTGTGTCTTCTGTAGCCAGGATTCAGGGTTACAGGAGGCTAGGGGTCCAGGTGGAAATGGTAGCAGTCACCATTAACCCTGGTGACCCATTTGCACAACTTTTGCTTCCTGTTCCTTCTATCTTATACTCTACTGGCCTAGAAACCTTCTTTCCAGAGAAAGGAAGGCTTATGCCAAGAAGTACACAAATTGATTCCATCAGACTAAAACCTAAGACTTCCCCCTGATCATCCTGGCCCTCTCGTGTCTCTGAGTCAAGAAGCAAAAAATGAAGCTAAGGTGTTGATAAGGATGATTGATCAAACTACGAAGGGTAAAGTGGACTACTATTCCACAGTGAGGCAAGGGAGAACACATTTGGGGTGCAGGGGATCCCTTGGAACATCTCTGATCATTATTGTTCCCTGTTATTAAGGTTGAAACTACAACAGCACAATCTGGGCAGGATGGCAAATTGCCCAGAAACTTCAAAAATGAAGGTTGGGGTCACTTCCAGGTAAGACCTGCTGAGGTGCTTGCTAAAGAACAAGGGACTACAGAATAATAGAAGAAAGTAGTTCGAAATACCATGTGACTATATGACCACTTAGAGAAACTAACATTTAATTGTCATGAATATATCTTTCCACTGGGAATTCAGCTCAGTGGTTCCAGTGCCTGCCTTGCAAGCCCAACGTTGTGAGTTCGATCCTCAGTACAAAAAAAAAAAAAAATATATATATATATATATATATATATATTTCTTTCCTATTGTGTTAGTATTCTCATTCAGATATACACATATGTTAAGCAGACATATTTGTTTTATTTCATTATACATAATATTGATTGACTTAATATGATACTTAAGTATAATTAAACCTATATTATAATGTTCAAGATATAAAGAAAAGTGTAATTGTCACTGTTTTAGTTACTTTTCTCTCGTTGCTGAGATAAAATACCTGACACCCAAATGCAAAGGGAAAGGTTTATTTAGCTCACACTTTGTGGAGACTTCAGTCCATCAACAGCTGGCTCCAAGGCACATGGCAGAGAGGCAACAGTTTATGGCAGCAGAAAACACAAAAGCAACAAGGGAGACCCTTTATAGTGTCTTTCTGCCTCTTTTATCTTGTGCAGACTACTTAGGGTGCGTAGTACTCACACTCTTAATCCTAGGGCCCTTGAGCCTAACTCCATCAAGAAGCAATTCCAGAACAACCCCCTCCCATAAGTGCATAAGACTTATGGAGGACACCTAAACAAAAGCCAAAATAACACCCAGAGAAAAACTTTGCCTTTCATTCTGTTTACATTTGTATGCAAGATAGTTGTACCATGTTAGGCATAATCATGAATCTACTATTGTCATTGAAGGTTAAGTATGGTTGGAGGAGATGTTCCTGGTTGTCAAGTTGAAAAGGAGAAGACTGAGACCATTAATCACAATCTTTCAACTTGATGGGTAAAAAAAATCTAGCAGATTTTTAAAGCATGATTCTGGGTGCATGGATGACTGAGGTGCAGTACAGCAAATCAAAGAAAGAAGCCTCATCCTGGCTGCAAGCAACACCAACCAACATACCCTGGATGGGATATAAAGGAAAGAAGAAGGAAGTGGCACCATTTTAGAAGAGTTCCAGTCTTCCCCATCCCCTAGAGACATGGGCCTCCAGTTCCCCAGCCACCAGTACAGATCTGGTGAGCATCCAGGCCTCTGACCTTGGCCTTCACCTTTGATCCTCTTACTCCTTGGCTTCCATCTTCCTGTCCTGAGCAGCCACCATATCCTTTGGCTCTCCAGCACACAGACAGCCATTGTGGCTTTGCTCACCTCAGATCCTTCCAGCCACCAATGTACTCTCTCACTTCTGACTCTGTAAGTTTACTTAATTAATCCCCTACATAATTATAAGACATTTTATTGATTCTATTATTCTAGAGAGCCCTAGCTGCAACAGAATAGAATCACAGTATGACCTAGTTATACCACTGTTTAATATATACCTGAAAGAATCTAAGTCAATGTATAATAAGGATGCCTGCATATCCACATTTACTGTGGCATGGTACACAAAGCCAGGATACAAAACTAACCTAGATATCCATCAGTGGATGAATGGATAAAGAAAATGGGGTGTATACACAATGGAATGTCATTCAGTTATAAAGACTGAAATTATATCATTTTCAGAAAAATAGATAGAATAAGAGACTTGTGTTAAGCAAAATTCACTAGGCTCAGAAAAGCAGTACCCCCAAGAAAAGAAAAACAGGTACCACATATGTGGATTCTAAAAAAAGAAACAATCCCACTACTCCATTTATTTATTTATTTAGTTAGTTAGTTAGTTAGTTAGTTAGTTAGTTAGTTAGTTAGTTAGTTTTGTACCAGAGATCAAAGTCAAGAACTTGCATGTGGGAGTTGGGCACTGGAACCACTGAGTTAAGTTCCCAGCCCAATCCTACCACTCCTAAAACTCTTTAATGAAATTGAAAGGGAAGCAATACTTCCAAATTCATTCCTGGAAAGAAGCATTACCTTGATTCCAAAAACAGAGAACCAAAAAAGAGAACTACAGGCTAATTTCCCTAATGAATAGAGATACAAAAATCTTCAAAAAGATACTGGTAGACAGAACACAGAGAATTGGCAAGAAGATCATACACCCTGACCAAGTTGGATTCATCCCTGGGGTGCAAGAGTGATTCAACATATGTAAATCAATAAATATAATTCACTGTATTAACTAAGTCAAGGATAAAAACCATATGATCATCTCAACAACACAGAAAAAACATTTGACAAGATCCAATACCCATTCATGATTTTAAAAGAAACCTACAGAAAATTGTGATTGATAGTCTTTATCTGAACCTGATAAAAGCCATGCGTGAAAAACCAGCAGCTAACATCATACTAAATAATAAAAAACTGAAAGTTTTCACATTAAAATCAGAAACAAGACAAGGATATCCATTATCACCACTCCTGTTCAATAGAGCTCTGGATCTGTTTAACAACAGCAATCAGACAAGAAAAAGAAATAAAAGGAATTAACATAGGAAAATAAGAAGTTAAAATGTCATTATTTGCAAAGAATGTAATACTCTATATAGAAGACGCCGAAAACTTCACCAAAAACCTTCTAGACTTAAAAAAAAAATGAAAATAGAAGACAGATTATTGTTAGAAAGGAGGAAGAAATAAGAGGAGGGAGGCGTAAGGGGGTCTTAATTACTTTTCTTTTGTCACTGGGGCAAAATACCTGCCATCCAAAGTTAAAAGGGGAAAGGTTTGTTTAGCTCATAGTTTATAGAGGTTTCAGTCCATAATAAGCTGGCTCCAAGGCAGGGCATCATGACAGAGGAGCATTGCAGAGGAGAAGTTTATGGCAAACAGATGACAGTAAAATCAAAGCAAACAATGACCTTAACAGCATCTTTCTACCCCTTTTATTTTATCCAGACTATGTATGGAAGTAGCACTCACCCCCTTAATTCTAGTGCCCTTGAACTTGGCAATGCACCATGAATTAACCCCAGGATCATACACACTAGATCCACCCACCTCTGAAAAAAAAACCCTCTGATCACATGAGATTTTGGGGGAATGTCTAGACCCAAGCCACAACAGGGAAGATGAGTATGATCAAAATGTGTACATGATGAAAATGCCACAGTGAAGCTCACCATTTTGTAAAATCAATATGCACTAATACAAAATATATTTTAAAAACTTTGTGAAGTCGTGTCTAGTATAAAACATGAACACAAGAGCTCAACAAAACCATACAGAGGCAAAGAAACACCATGAGGTAGGAGAAATTTAAAAAGGCAGAGGCCATACAAGCACAAAGGTCCAAATGGAAGTAACATAAAAGACTGCAGATGAACTCTCTTGCACATCAATTACCTGGTGTCCATGAAGGAATAGGCCGTGGTTCTGAACTTTCCCATAGGCCTTCTGTGTGATATTTTCCCTCCTGATAAACTTTCTCCATACACGTGTGGCTACCAAACTGAACATTGTGCATAAACACCATAGGACTTATCTTCTATTTGAGTTCTTTTACACTCAATACAATGAAGGCTCTGAGAGATCTCACATCCTCCTGGTTTCTATGTGGCTTCCTGCTCTTTCAATTTTTTTTTTTTAAGACAGGTTCTCACTTTGCAGTTCAGGCTGGCCCTGTGCTCACTATGTAGCCCAGACCAGCTTCAAACACAGCAATCCTCCTGCCTCTGCCTCCCAAGTGCTGGGATTACAGCAGTGAGCCACCACACCTGGCACTGTGGTATGTGGTACTGATTGTTGGTGGGCGTCAGTCACCACACCCAGTACTGTTGTATGTGGTTACCAGGATCGAACCAGGGACCTTGTGCTTGCTAGACAGGTGCCAGAGCCACTGAGCTAAATCTCTGGCCCTCTTTCTACTTTTTTAATAGCTGTTGAAATTAAGTTATGTTGCAGTCAGTGAACTGATGAGTCTGTATGGGAAGACAAGAACGTACAGAACTCATTTCTCCAACCACTGTGTCTCCCCAGGCTCTTGTGAGTTGGAACTTTTCCTTCTTTTCAGTCTTGGGCATTGAACCACCAGGACCTTGAGCATCCTGAGCAAGCACTCTGCCACTGAGCTGCATCCCATCCCTGACTGGAACTTTCAAATGGACGTGTGCCAAGCCCTCTACACAGATCTCCTGGTTGGCCTAGGCTATCGCAACTGACCCTTACCATTCCAGCTCTCTCCACATGCAAACAGCAAGACTCATCCTTATCCTCACCAACTTCAGTCCACAAAGTGGCTCTCCAAAATTGCCCTGCCTTGGGTCGTAGAGAGCTGATCAAACTGCCAGGAGTGGGGGAACCCAAGTGCCCAGCAATGAAAGAGTGGGAAGGCTGCCCTTGATTCTCAGTGATTGCAGCATTAAAATCCAATCTGAGGGCCTCCTCTGACACCCAGTGCTAGTAAAATAGGTGACTACTTAATTTTTAAAAGTTACAGTAAAAGGCATTCTTCCATTGAGCCCCTTCAAGAGATTCCCCTTGCTTTGAACACACACATGTCATTGTCCTTGTCACTCTGCAGCAGCTCTGGAGTCCTCTTTCTTGTGTGTCTAGTTGCACTATCCTGGCTGCCTCAGTATCTGAACTGATTCAAAATGTTTACTTTCATGATCAAGAATAAGAGGTCTCACGGGTGCCAGATCCAGTGAATAAAATGGATGAGGGCACAGCATCATGTTTTTACAAGCCTGTGCTTCCATTGGACGGCACTCAGCCAGAACAGTCACCGTATTTTTTATCATACCTCCTAATGACTCTCAGCAAAGAGGACTCCGAACTGCCACAGAAAGTGGTAAGAATAATAGGATAAGTGTGTTCAAAGCAAGGAGTTTTTTGAGGCAGATTTGAGGTAATGTGTCTGGTACTATAATACATTCACCATATATTTTGATCACTCCTCATAATTCACACGTGCTGTCTTGTGCACAGAAACATCTGAAAGTTTCTCTGGAAGTCGTGGAAAGCCTTTTCTGAATCTTGGAGTCTGCCTTCTGAATTGTAGAGGATTTGGATGGAAGGCTTGGGTTTAGGGAGAGGGCCTCTCCCCTGCTAGACTGCCGCCATGTGCTATCCATCCCTTCTATAGTCTACTTTTCTACTTACGTTATTGTAAATCAGTTGATGTCTTTTAAAAAATCTTTGGTACAGATGAAAACAGCACTGTGATTTCATCTCACTCCACAAAGAATGGCTGCTATTGCAAAATCAACCAACAATTAATGCTGGTGAGGCTGCGGGGAGAAAGCAACCCTTCTCCACTGTTGGTGGGATTGTAGACTTGTGCAACCATTGTGTGGAGATCAGTGTGGAGATTCCTCAGAAAACTAGGATTAGAGGTTCCATTTGACCCTGCTATTCCCCTGCTAGGAATAGACCCAAAGGAATGCAAAGAATCATATTGTGAAGTCATATGTACACCCATGTTCATAGCAGCTCAGTTTGTGATAGTTCAGTCTTGGAAACAACCCAGATGCCCATCAACTGGAGACTGGATAAAGAAGATGTGGTGTTTTTTAAAAAATAAAATGTACATTCGGGAGGCAGAGACAGGAGGATTGCTGAGTTCGCAGCGGCTTGCCTGGGCACCATAGTGAGCTCAGGGCCAGCCTGAACTACAAAGCGAGACCCTGTCTCAAAAAGCAAAAAATAAAATAAATAAATAAATAAATAAATAAAATAAAATGTATTATTACTCTGCCATAAGGAATAACAAGTTTCATTCATTTATGTGCAAATGGATACACCTTGAGGACACACTAATAAGTGAAATAAATAGATCACAGATATGTAAATACCATATATTTTCTCTGGTATGAGAACCTGTAGATGTAAATGAGTTCTAGAATATATGATATATTCTGTAAAATAGGAAATATTCAAAGGAAATGTGGTGGGGGAACATAATGAGGGGAAAGAATAAATATGATTTGGAAAGAAAAAAAGAAATAGCATGTATATAAGGGGTAGAGAGTTGGGGTGGGTAGGGATACAAGTAAAAATGAGAATTAACTTGTGTCATATACTGGTACAAATTCCCCAATGTTGAGTGTGATTGTGAACTGTATATAAAATGTACCAATAAAGAATTCAATTTAAAAAATAAATAAAAATAAATCATTTTAAAAAAAACCTTTGGCAGCATCTCTTAATGGTTGCACAGTGTTCCCTGGTAATGAATTCTGAACAGATGATTCAATCAGCTCGCTCTCTGTCTCTCTCTCTCTCTCTCTCTCTCTCTCTCGCTCTCTCTCGCTCTCGCTCTCTGTTTCACACTTTTTGCTATTATAATTGCCCCTACAGGAAACACACTTGTAGCTAAATCTTTACTCACTTAATTATTACCTTGTAATAAATGACTAGAACTGGAATTGTTAGTTCAAAAGGTATGTGCATTAGAAAGGCTTTGATACCCATTGCCAAATGGACCTCCTAAAAATGTTCATAAGCGCACCCCATTTCCCCCACACGCCACCCCACCAGAGTCTTATCTTTTTGTTTTCCTAGTCTCTTGCCAGTTGCAGTTTTTTGGTTTCTTTCTTTTTTTCTTTTTTGCTTTTCAAATGTTTATTGTTATTTGCATTTGCATTTCTATGATCGTCGGGTGCTGGGGAGTACTTGCAGATTTATTAGCCACTTGTGGTTCCAGGGCTTTTGTCCCCGTCCTTTGTCCGTTTTCCCACGGAGAGGCCCATCTTCTCCTTAATGGTTTAGAAAGCTCTCAGCGTACCTGCTCTCCTGCCTCAGGACCCAGCTGCGGTCGGCACCCTCTCTGGTTGCTATGCAGATGTGCCAGTGGCGGGACCAGTCGCCATGGCCACAGATGCCCGGGTCTCAGCGAGGAGCAGAGTGAGGAGAGGTTGCCATGGCGATGCTATCCAAGCGGGGCCTTGGCTGCCCACCCGCTCAACGGTGGAGCAGGCACCCAGGCAGCAGCTTTGGGGCTACAGGGGATGGAGCAAGGGAGGTTTCGCCCATGGTGTGACTGGCACCGCCCAGATCCAAGGAGCCAGGAGCTTAGACTATTTCATCCCTAAATATGGAGATGCATGATAAGATGAAAAGACGGAGCTGCTCACTGCAGAACTTAAAAGTTATGTCCCGTGGCCAGACCCAAACCATCTGCAAGGCACAAACTGAGCATTTTCTGAATAACATTAGAATCATCTTGTTATTGGCAGTTGTGGTGCATTATTTATGTGAAGTATGCTTAAAAGAGTAACTTGCTACAGTAACCACTTCAGATAGGGACTTTTTAAAAACAAATATGAGCTGTATCTCCATTTTGTAACATGAGGAGACTCTCAAAAGTAAACAAAGATGGAAACCAGAAGTGGTGGGGCTTCTGGCCCCTCTGAGTCTTGAAGGCAGCCTGTCCCCCTATTTTAAGGGATGAGTCTTGTCCAACTAGATGTGACTGTGTTGGCTGGTGGAGCACCAACAGAAACAATCTGTGTAACTGAAAGCTGTGCTCTTAAAAGGAAAGCTAATGTGTTCCTTGCCCTTTGGCTACGATACAGATGTGATGGCTGGAGTTGAAGTAGCCACCTTGGGCCACAGGGTAGAAGAGCACCTGTAAAGCCGGTATCCACACTCTGGGCTGAATCCTCATTGTCTGTGCTCCTTGCACCATGGGCAGCAAGTCTCTTTCCTCACAGAACCTCAGTGTTCACGTGTGTGAGAGGAGAAAGGAATGATGAGACCACATACAGTGGAATAATATTATTTTATACAACAGGTTTCTTAACACCAAAAAAAATGGTCCCATAGAAACTCTGAATTCTAAAATCCTTAATGAACACATTGTATTTCCATTTGTCTTTGTGCTGTGACCTCCTTTTCCCTGGGGTTGACAAGACCCACAAGTCCACAGGGAAAGCTCAAGGACAAAGAAGCAGAGTCTCATCAAGTACAGTGGTGCACATCTGTAATCCTAGAGCTGGGAGACTGAAGCAGGAGAGAGCGAGTTGGAGCTCCAGCCTGGACAGCTTAGTGAGACTGTATCCAAAATTAAAAAAAAAAAAAGATCAAGGAAGCACAAAGCTCTGGGTTTAACTCACAATACAAAGAGGGAAGAGGCCCTGAAGACCCCACCCCATCTTTCTCCTATAGGAGACTCCTCTTTCTACATCTGCAAGCCAAGTGGGGACCACAATTGCACCCCAACTCAGCATCCCCCATCTTCCCTTCTGGAACAACATTGGACAAGGCCAGCTAGGCCAAGGATCTCACGGCAAATTCTGCAAGTGTTCAGACTTCAGCTAAAAATTCCTGATTCTTCTTTTTCTCTTTCTTTTTTCTTTTCTGTTTCTCTTTTTCTTTTCTTTTTGTAGTGTTGGGGATAAAAACCCATCACCTTGTACATGCTAAGCAAGGGTTATACCCCTGAGCCACACTCCAAACTCCAAATCTAAGCAGCATGTAATTGGGTGATTTTATATAAACATACAGATAGGTAGATAGATGTTAGATAGATAGATGATAGGTATATAGATGATAGATAGATAGACAGGTAGACAGAGACAGACAGATGATAGACAGATAGATGTTCTCTCTCTGTCAGTCTCTATTTACTTACCTGCATGTTAGCCCATTTCCATTTGTCTTGCCTGTTGGAGCTCCTTAAACTAGGAGACTTTCACCACCACCACTCATTTCTCAAGTTCTGGCACCAGGATGTCAAGACCAAGGCCTGGCAGATCAGGTACCTGGCTCCCAGGGTGATGGGGTGATTATTTTTTGTTTGTTTTATGGTACTGGGGAATGAAGCTAGGAGCTTGTTCAAGAGAGGCAAAGTGCTCTACCATTGAGCTACATTACATTTTACCTGAGAGAGGCTCTTTTTAAGTTCCCCAGACTGGCCTTGGACTTGCCGTTCTCCTATTTCATGTTCCTGAGGGGCTGGCATACAGATATCCACCACTGTGTCTGGCTGCACCCCAGTTTTATACTCTCCGCTTGGTTTTTCCTAATAGTTACTTTACTCCTTAAAAAAAAATCCCACCTTGGTGTGTGTATACTCATCATATGGTTATCTGGGGGCTCACTAGACATACGGAATGCACCCCAGTGTATATTGATACTGTGCCTTCCTCATGTCTAATATAATTGTCTTAAAGATTCCTTCTATGTACATTGAAAATCGCATTTGGCACTGCTAGTATTTTTATTTTGAATGTCAATACTTCCTGATGAGAGGAAGTCCATCATGTCTCTCCATATTTTCTCTTAGCGTTTGTTCTTCCTTCCAGATGTTCCAAGATTCCCTCTTTCATCGTATTTTTTTTCTGCCTGGGGAATACCCTTATCAACCCTTCAGGGTAAGTCTGCTGGTGACAAATTCCCTCCATTTCTTTCTTCTAAGTGTGTCTTGATGTCCACTTCATTTCTGAAGCACATTTTCACTGGATATTAGATTCTGAGTTTAATGTTCCTTCTTTCAGCATTTGAAAAATATGGTGCCACTTCCCACTGGTCTCCACGGTATCTGATGAGTAATCTGCTGTCATTAAAGTTGTTTTCCCTTTCAAGTAAGGTGTTGTTTCTCTCTTGCTATGCTCGAAATATTTTTTTCTTGGTCCATAGTTTTCAGAAGTTTTAGTATAACATGTCTTGGTATAGAACCCTTTGCATTTATGTGCTTAGGACTTTACTCAGTGTCTTGTATCTGCAGTTTTATGTCTTCTGCCAATTATGAGGCTTTTCACCCATTATTTCTTGTTTTTTGTTTTCTGTTTTTGAGACAGGACTCACTATGTAGTCCAGGCTATTGTAGTTGCTGTTGTTATTGTTGTTGTTGTGACAGGGTCAAGATTTGTAGTTCAGGCTGGCCCTGAACTCACTATGGAGCCCAGGCAAGCCTTGAACTCAGCAATCCTCTTGCCTCTGGCTCCTAAGTGCTGGGATTACAGGCATGAGCCACCATCCCCGGCATAGTGATATGTAGTACCAGGGATCAAACATGGGACCTTGTGTTTGCAAGGCAGACACCAGAACCACTGAGCTAAATCCCTAGCCCAGTCCAGGCTATTCTTGAAGTACTATGTACCTCAGATTGGCCTCAGTCTAAGAGTGATCACCCTGCCTTATCCTCTCAAGTACATTTACAGGTGTGTACGATCACACCCAACTCATTATTTCTTTGAAACTTTTTCAGCTCCATTTCATCTTTCTGTGACTGATAACACAAATATGGATCTTTTGTTACAGTCTTAGGTGCCTGAGATTCTGTTCACATTTTAGGTTTATTTTTGTTGTTGTGCAGATTGAGTAATCTCTATTGTTCATCTTTCAGTTCACTGAGTCTTTCATCTCCTCCCTTTGACTGTGAGTGCATCCATTGAGTTTTTAACTTCAGTTATCACACTTTTCAATTCTTTTTTTTTTTTTTTTTTTTTTTTTTTTTTTTTTTTTTTTTTTTTTTTTTTTTGAGGCAGGGTCTCGCTTTTGTAGTTCAGGCTAGCGCTGAGCTCACTATGTAGCCCAGGCAAGCCTCGAACTCAGCAATCCTCCTGCCTCTGCCTCCCGAGTGCTGGGATTACAGGCGTGAGCCACCACGCCCAGCACACTTTTCAATTCTAAAATTCCCACTTGGTAATTCCTTATGGTTTCTGATTCTTTGCTGAGATTTCCTATGTTTTCACTTGACCCTCTTGTGCTAGGAGCATTTCCCAGGGGTTGCTACAGATCTTTTCCAGATGATTCTAACATCTTACCCTCTTGTGTTGGTTTCTTTTCATTCTTGAATCTTTTCTAGCATGTGGGAGGTGGGAGGTGACTGAGTGAGGAGGGCACAACCTTCATGAAAATGATGAGCACCTTTCTACAAGAAGCCACCGGCAGCTGCTTACCCTGTCCATCCACCCACGACCCAGGAGACACACAGATCTTCAAGGCTTCAGTCTTGGAATTCTGACTTCCAGGACTATGAAATATAGTTTCAGAGCCTTCAGTCTATGGTGGACCAGCATCAAGGCAGGAATGTCCTGGCAGAGAAAAGAACTCCCCCATAGTGTCCATGAAGGAGAGCCAGAACAAGAGAGCCAGAGACAGAACAGAGTCCCCAAGGACCCCCAGAACCTACACCCTTCAATTACACCCACTTCTCGTTCCCATCACTTCCCTGCAATGCCATCTGATGACAAGCTCGTCATTGAATTCTTATTTGTTTTGTCTACACAAACACCTGCTCATGATGGTTCATAAAGTTTATTTCTACCAGCCCCAAACCAGAAGAATCAAATGCCCATGGCCACCTGCAGCAATAAAGAGTATAAACCATCCACCCCTGCAGCAACATGGACAGATCTTGAGGTGTTATGTGGAGCAGGAGGCAAAAAGCACATCTCAAGAAGTTGCTACTGTAGGGCTCCTTTATATGCAGTTGTTGGAAGGACAGTGCTACAGAGATGGGAAGGGTGTGGAGGGAGAGGAAGCAGGGAGGGAGAGCAGCCATCAGGGGCAGCAAGAGGGAACCTTGAAATGAGAGACACATCTGTGTGTTGGCCACAGAGATCATTACACAGATCTGCACTTTTGATTTACAAACCCAACAGCCAGACTCTCATATTGCACCAACATCAAAGTCAGGCTTTGGGCCAGGGATTTAGCTCAATGGTGCCATGCCTGCTTGGCAAGCCCAAGATCCTGCATTCAATCCCTGCAAAAAAAAAAAAAAAAGAGTCCAGCTTTTCAATACCAAGCTGTGACTACATAATGTTCCATAAGATTGTTGGGCATGGTGGTGCAATGCCTGTAAAGCCAGCACTCAGGAGACTGGGGCAGGAGGACTACATAGTAAGTTCGAGGCCAACCTAAGCTATATAGCAAGACTTAAAAAGCAAGCAAACAAAAAGGTGTTACTGTGGGGGAAATAGTATATGTGATACATGAAACCTTGTTATATGATCTTTGAAAATCTCTAGAAATCTATAATTATTTCAGTATAAAAAGTTAAGAGCAGGGTCAGAGATTTAGCTCAGTGGTGCCAGGACCTGCCTAACAAGTGCAAGGTCCCTGGTTCAACCCCCAGTAACCACATACAACAATACCTGGTTCCTTTTTGTATTGTATTTTACTTTTGTTTTTTGAGACAGGCTCTCACTATGTATCTCAGTCTGACTTTGAACTTACTATGTAGCCCAGACTGATCTCAAACTGTGGCAATCCCTCTGCCTCAGCCTCTTGAGTGCTGGGATTATAGCCACACACCACTATACCTGGATTTTACCAGCTCTTTTAAAACTATTTTTATTTTGAAACAAGATCTCCCAAAGTCCCCCAGGCTGGACTCAAACTTGCAACCCTCCTGCCTCAGCCTTCCAGAATGCTGGATTATAGGCATGCGCCACTACACCTGGGTTATTTCGTCCATCTTTGTAATACATCACTATTAAATTGGAGACATGTGGTATGGGGTTGAACAGGGACAGTTTCCCCAATGAGGGAAGTCCAGAGGATGCAACAATAGCAACCACTTTTATTCTAATTACCAAGACCGGAGTCCACATCCAAAGATAACCATGACCACTGTGCCTTGGCATCATGAACTATAGACACTCCATGGGGCATCAAGGTACATAATCCCACTGCTCAGGAGGCTGAAGCAGGAAGGTTGCTGTGAGTTTGGCCCAGGATGTCACCAATTGCGTGTAAAAGACACAGCACCTGGTCACCTGAATGACAACCTCCACCTCCCTACCTGTCTAGAGCCCTGTGAGGGATGCTCCCCCTTTTCTCTTTGTACTGTCAGAAACCAGCAGTGACAGGGGTGTGGGGGACCAGGGAACTGTTTAGCTACACTCACAAGTGAGCGGTGCCCCAGGCTCTGCAGCCTCTGGGGAGCAGGACAAGACAACTCCTGTCTATGCGGGTCCCCATCACACACCAAGGTTCTGCTAACTCCCCCAGGAAGGGCCACTTGAGACCCTCGGCCAGCGCCCTGGCTGGCAAGCACTTCTACAGGGCAGTAGGAGACAGATCCCTCTCCTGGGAGCTGCAATGCACCACACTCCCTTCCTGTCTTCTAGAAAGTTCTAGGCCCATCTGGGAGCCAGTGCCTGACCCTGGCCCACTGTGATGGTGACCACCCTGCTGGACCACTCTCAGCCTCATCCCCAGGTGTAAAGACAGCAATTGCTTCTGTCACCTGTGGCTACCCCAAGGGTAAATTTGTTAAAAGATATCTGAGGGCCCAGAGCAGCACTGTCCCAGCGTGGGTGCTAAACAATTCTGGCTGTGAGTAAAGCACAGATGTGCCAGGGGTGACGGGAAAATAAACAGGAGAGTAAAGAGGGTTGTCCTGGATGGCAAGCACAGCATATGTGGGGAGCAGAGGGGCCCAGGACGAAGGCCCGCTCCATGTGACCAGGAGGGAGCCTGGAAGTAGGAAGAGGCCCGCCTCATAGGCCTCAGGCCCGGGGACACTTGAGCTGTTCCATGGGTCCTTCACCGAGGCCTGACTTTGGGGAAAGAAAGCACATTCTGGGAAAAGCAGCACATCCCTGATGTGCTCAGGGTGAACCTCCATCCTCAGAACAGAGACCAGGCTGCCAGTGCCCACTCCTCGACCCACTGAGAGCCCCAGGCAGAGGCAGTGAGTCCCTCAGGGAAGCAGGAGTTCTGAGGAGGAAGAAGAGGAGGAGGGGGAAGGCACAGTGAAGGGGTGGGAGTGAGTCTGCTCAGTGACCAGGGACAGGCCAGGAAGACACCTCCACCTGCCACCTCCTTTGTCTGCAGAGGACCCCGCTGGGTGCTGGGCGATGGGAATTGGGGTGGGGGCCAAAGAGAGGGGAGTGAGGCCCTGAGGGTGCCAACCCCGGTAGCACCCACAGACAACCAGGGACACAACTGTCTCTGGTGGCAGCAGCCTGCAGGATGAGGCACACCCTAATCACAGCAGTACCCAAACAATCATGCCCACACACCCCAGCAGACAGGGTGGCCCTGAGCCACACGCGCAAGGGCACCCTGCACCCTCTCTCTCTCTCTCTCTCTCTCTCTCTCTCTCTCTCTCTCTCTCTCTCTCTCTCATCACAAGCACCTCCCCCCTCTCGGGGCAAGAAAGGCACCTTCCCAGCGCCTGCCACCAGGGCCCAAAGCACCAGAAGGACCCAAGGAAAATCACTTTCACCCCCTCCACAACTTTGTGTCTGCTCAGTGCCATGGACAGCTGCCAGGGCCCGAGTCTGGCCCAAGTCCTGCCCACTCCCTGCCCCCAGGGCTAAGGACACTGCATCCCCTCTCTCCCTGGTTCACTATTCTGTCAGAAAAGGCTTCCTAGGTGCTTGGAAACCCCAAGGTGAACAGAGCCTGGCCGTGGGGCACCTACAGAGCAGCATTCGTGCGTGTTACAGGAGCTGTGGGCCCTGTGAGGTCCCCTGAGCCATGATATTGGGCAGGGCCGCAGAAGAGGAAAAGCACCAGAAACCTGGGCAAAGCTGGGGCCTGGGCCAAGCAGAGCCCAGGGTGATGGCAGAGCGGACAGGCAGTCTTCACCCTTAGCTCAGGGAGAGGCAAGGACTAACACGCAGAGGCCTGAGTCCTGGGGACCATTCTGGCTGGAAGAGGGGTGCTGGAGACCACAGCACCCAACAAGAAGGAGAGAAGCATAGCAAGAGGAACCAGAGTGGGGGGCCATGGCAGTCACAGGACCACGTGCTCCAGCCAGGGCCCCTGAAAGTGCAGGGCCACCCACCACGCAGGCCGAGCCACTATGAGAAAACTTCCACATGCGCTTCCCTGAACAAAGAGAGAAATGGGCTTTATCGACATCGGTGATCACCCTCCCGGGGCCTGGGGCTAGCGCAGCCCAGTCCGCCCACAGCAGAGGCCGCAGCTCAAAGTGGGGGCTGTCTGGGCTCATTCTCTTTCAGCACATCGCCTGGGTAAGTGGATTTGTGGATTAGAGTCTCGGGTTTTAATTAAACGAGCCCTGACAAAATGAAGAAGTTGCCTAAGAAGTTCCCTGTCTAGGGAACGTGGGATGAAGATGATGGAGAAAGGGCTCAGACGAGAAAGGGTCACCCGGCACATTTCATTTTATTCTCCGAGCGTATGGCGTCCCTCTAATCACCACTGCCAAGGGATCGGACGCAAAGATCACCAACTTGAAAGAAGCCTGTTTGTTTGGTTTGGGGTTTGGTTCTTTTTTATTTTGTTTGTGTGGGGGTTTTTTTTTGTGTTTTTTGGGGTTTTTTTGAGACAGGGCCTCACTGTGTGATCCAGGCTGGCATCAGACTCTCACTGATCGTCCTACCTCAGCCTTCTGAGTGCCGGGTCACAGGCACAAATCACCATGCCGATTAAGGGAGCGATCATCTAACAGCGAAATTGATGCAGCTAGACCACTTGTGTAGATCTGCTCTCCTTACTATCACAAATACCTGAAATAGGTCAACTTGTGAAGAGGAAAGTTGTCTTGGTTCACAGATTGGGAGCATGCACGGCAGGGGCTTTGGAGGAGACTTCTGTTTGCCTGGTGGCCGGACGTAGAAAAGGAAAAAGAGGAACCAGGGTGGCCCATACCCTTTGAGGCTGGGGATTGTTACTTTGTGACTGGTGGGTTCTTCTCCTGACCCAGAAAGAATTACAAGGTAGAGAGAGAGAAGACTGAGCTGAAGTATTTATGGCAGAGGAAAAGCAGAAAGCAGCATTTACTGAAAAGCAGGAGGAAAGCCCTCAGCATTTGAACTCAGCAGGAGTTTGAAAAGGGTCACCAAAGGGACTCTGTCTGGGAGGTTTTATACACAAAAGCTACACCTCTCAGCCACATTAAGGTCAACCTACGGGGCTACCGCAGGAAAGTGTGCCTCAGGGTTGGCCTAGGGACTCAGTATGTGGCACGGTACTCTGGCCAGCTCCAAACTGGAACTTTAAGCAGAACCCAGACATTCTTTTTTTTTTTTTTTTTTTTTTGCTTTTGAGACAGGGTCTCGCTTTGTAGTTCAGGCTGGCCCTGAGCTCACTATGGTGCCCAGGCAAGCCGCCGCGAACTCAGCAATCCTCCTGTCTCTGCCTCCCGAGTGCTGGGATTACAGGCGTGAGCCACCACGTCTGGCATTGTGGTATGTGGAGTTGATTGTTGGTGGGCATGTCTCCATGCCCAGCATTATATGTGGTTACTGGGGATCGAACTCAGGACCTTGCGCTTGCGAAGCAGGTGCCGGAACCACTGAGCTAACCCTTCGGCCCCCCAGACATTCTTTAGAAGGGTCCAAATCTGTGGGGAAGAAATCCCTCCAGTCACAGAGGCCTGTCTGCTGAGCTCCAGTGCCTTAAGCTGGCTGTCTCGTGACACCCCACACCGGACCTCTCCGAACCCCTCTTTGGCTTGGCTTTGTCCCTGGCTGCCTGTCCATCTGTGTGGGGCCCCCTCCGCCCTAAGTTCCCACACGGCCTCCTCTCCTGGTCCCTCCTGGGCCAGCATTGCCCTGAGAAATCCTTTGATCACCCTCAACATTTCGTAACATGCATCATGTTTTGCAGAAACGAACAGTTTGATTATTGTCAAGAGCCTCTTGTTGGGTTGGGGAAATGACTGTCAAACTTTAAAAAATGGAATCCAGACCCAGCATGTGGAAGGCTCGAGGTGCCAAGTCAGTTATCTCCCTGCTTCCTTCTCCCCTCTGACCATGGGCTCCCTCTGCTGGTGGAGGAGGTGCAAGTCTCTCGTTAGTTCATGCAGGGACTATGTGGGCTTTGGGGAAATTCCAGGTCCAAATTATGACCCTCCTATTTGCTAAAGTTCATATATCCCAGTTCTCCCAATAACACACACCCCTTTGCTGCTCCAGGAAAGGCTCCCAGTAGCTGTGACCATCACGTCTCCTCCTTCAGGGAAGACTAAAGTGGGTGTTGTGTCCACTAGTAATCCCAGCGCACTCAGGAGGCTGAGGCAGGAGGGTCACCTTGAATTTAAGGCCAGCCTTAAACATACACAGTGAGACCTTGTCTCAGAAGGAAAAAAAAATTAATTCCCAGATCACCATCCTAGAAACCAGTTCTTCAAAACCAATCCCATGCCCCTGGAGAACTCTCAACTGGCATCATCTCCCCACAAGGTGGCACAGACATGGAGACAATGAATAAAGGAGGGGCCAGGTAGGCACCCAGGGACCAGCTCCAGGCAGGTGATCAAGGTACCAGGGGCAGGTGAAGAAAGCAGAAGCAAACTAAGAAGTCGGGGCCACCAGTAGGGCTGGCTGTGGGAACACAAACCGGCCCTTCCTGTCCAGACAGGCTGAGGATGGAGGCAACACTTCTTCTAGCCACCAGGTGGAGCAAGTGTCTGCTGCAGGGGCAGGGAGGCCCTGAACAAGAGGCTTGCTGTGGCCCAGGTGACAGTCGAGTGAAGCTGAGCTCCAGTAGCAGCAGAGCTGGTGGCGGCGGCCTTCACCACATAGTATGTGGAGCAGGAACTAAAGCCCCAACTTCCAGCCTGGCTCTGGGCTCCAGACCACAGACAAGAATCAAGGTGGGTGTGAGTATGTGAGGAGATAGCTGCTACAGCTCCAAATGTCCCTGCTGCAGTGGGGGTTGTGTGTCCCCAGGGACCCAGGAGGCCAGAGCAGGGCCCTGTGACAGCAAGGGCAGCTGTCTCTGTCCCTGCCTCCATCACCAGGTCCCACACCTCAAGCTTGGGCCGGGGACAGAGCCCCTGCTGGGTGGGGCTGGGCCGGATAGAAGGCGATGCCAGGGAGGAGGCACCAGGTAATTAGCAAGTGGAGAGTAATTAAGGACTAAATTGTGTTTCAAATGCAGGGGTGCAAAGCACCAGTGGGGGGGGGGTCCAGAGGAGCAAGGCTCCCAGGAGGGGCAAGGCCAAGGCTGGAGTGGTGGACAGGGATGGCAGACATTCAGAGCAGTGGGGACACCTGTGCTGGGTGTCTCTGCAGGCTGTAGGTGCCACGAGTGAGAAGTGGGGTCACAGGAGCACGTGGGCAGGACTAGGGCAAGGTCCGTACATGGGGACACCCAGGCCGACAGGCAGCATCTAAATGGACAGACAAGTGCATAGAGGAATGCCAGGGCAGACAGACAAGGAGGCACACTAGTGATACCCAAACTGGCAGACAGACAAAGGGAAGCTCAGGCAACAGGCAACTGGGTTCATAACTGGCCCTGCTGAGGTCTCCACAGAGCAGGTGCCACCCGCCTTATCCTGCTCGAGGCAGGAAGTGGGTGGCTACTGGGTCACCCCAACCCTGGGCCATCCCTGGATCCACTGTGTGGCCAGGGTCCAGCCCACGACCCTCTGGAGCTGGGGATTGTGGGAGGGCCAAACGCTGCCTGCTGGGAGCCAGCATGAGGACTCCTGAAGTCCCCCAAGACCAGAGGAAGCAGAGGTCAGAGTGATGGGCCAGGCTGGCGGGAAGTAGGTGAGCCAGAGGGACCGGTACAGGCTGGGGCACCCTGAGAAAGGGGCTGTGACCTGGCCATCAGGAGACATGGAGCCCAAGGTGCCCGCTTGGCAGCTCCATGGGCAGTGTGGCTTAGCAGGTGGTGCCTGCTAAACAAATTGCGACAGGCTTGCTCCTGTGCACCAGGGACCAATGTGCCGGCTGTCACTGAGGGCAGCCTGTAGCAGGGCTTCCGGCTCCAAGACAAGACACAGTGCGCTGCCTGACAACACCAGCCTGGCTGAAACAGAGCCTGGCGGCAGGGGCAGAGGCTGGCCCTGCCTCCACTGTGCTCCCCAAGGTGTCCAGCTGGCCAGCATCAATACCAATCTTGCACACACAGTAAGTATCTGTCACCCAGGGAGGCTGAGGCAGAAGGACTGCATGTTCAAGGTCAGACTGGGCTGTACAGCATTTCTGGGGCTCAGATCTTTTGAGAGCTTTCAATCCATCAGCCTCTGGGGACAATGAGACAAAATACCCTCAGTCCAGCCCAGAGCAACAATGTGGTGACCTCTTGGGCCAGCGAAGAAGGGTCAGGGCACTTATGGAGCCAGTGACATGTGGCTTTGGCTGGGAAAGTAAGAGAACACCCCCGCAGGGGTGTGGGACTGGGCCCAGAGAGGCGTCTCGGGAACTGAAGACGGCTGAAGGTGTGGACTTTGTCCTGGCCCCAGGAAGCCTTGCAAGGAAGTAGGTCGTGAAGATTTCATTTAAGATGTCGCCCGCCCCCTGGTGGCCATGAAGAAGGTTGCCTGGAAGAACTCTGCCAGCACTAGGACACTGAGGCTGGTTTGGAAGAAGCACTGTGGGCCCAGCTTCTGTATCTCTCTGTGGCTCCTTCCACCTCCGCCCCAGCCCTTCCCTACTGCCCCCCAGAGGCTGCTCAGCTCTGGTCCTCACCTCACTGTGTGACCTTACCCTTGAGCCTCCGCAGAGGGCTGGGTCCCAAGGTCCAGTCCATCCTAACTCTGAGCTTCCCTCAGCAGATCCCGTGACCGGGAAGGCTGTGTCTGTCGTGGAACCACAGAGCAGTTCCAGATGGACCTCAGCTGCCTGCAGAGAGGGCTGGACGCTCCTGAGCCAACCTGGCTGGCTATTTTGTGGGGCACTCAGGAGCTCCCCACTAACTGGAGACCCAGAAAAGGGCCTGAGATAGGGGAACCAACCTCCATGTCCAGCCATTCATCACCCTTCTATGCACCCACCAACCCGTCTATCCACCCGCCACCTGTGCACCCATCCACCCATCTCTAGCAGATACCTCTGCCCAGTATTAATAGGCTGTAAGTGGCACAAACTTCCTACCCCTCTGTAATCCCGCTGTCTTACCTTAGAGATGGGCATGTCAGACAGCACACCTGGGCTAATACTGCTCTTTGCTAATGGCTGCTGCCGAGATGTACCTCATAGTCCATGAAGTAGTAGGGTTCATCTGAGTCACTTCTAGCCAAGATCAACTTGACTGCAACTAAATTCTTGCCCCCTGAATTAACCTTCCATTCTCTTCAGCAAAGATATGCTAATGCCCTCATTCTACAGTCCTGGCTGTGGTAACCACTCTCAGCAGGTGCCCCAAGACCTGCCCAGCTCCCCTACTTCCCATGCTTGTAATGAATAAACACTGGGCATCCTTGATGCCTTTTGTCTTTGCTGCCCAGACTAGCTTGGGTCAGCACTAGACCCAGCATCTGTTCTCTGCTCTCCATGTCTGTGTCTTTGTTCTCTCTTTCCTACATCATGGACAACGTACTATCTCATAAGAGATTGAAGCCCACTGCAAGGGTCTTTGATAATACATTTTATACCCATCTGTCCACCTACCCATCCATTCAGTGGGGGTCTCCCATGTGAACAATGTCACTGAGAGACCCTGCAGTGAACAAGAAGACGAATCACCACAGGTAGGAATGACCCTCGCTGGGACACCCACAAGAAGCTGGCAGGGAGGAACAGTGCAATGTGCAGGAAGCAGAGAGTTAAACAATGGGAAGTGACAGTGTCAGCAGCTGGTGTTTCTCTGAGGAGGTGACTTGAACAGCAGGAGAGCCATCCAAGGGGCTCCAGGCAGAGGATGAGAGCCCAGTGCACACTGGAGGGAGGAGGGGTGCTGACTCAGGAGGGGGTTTAGGGAGGGGCTGTCCTGGGGCAGCCTGCCATGGACTGAATCCCCCAACCATGAGTCAACTCCCACCTCTCTGTTGGGTTGCTAAATCCGGGTGTTTTTTCCCCTCGATGGAAAGAGAATGAGTGAAGACCCATGATAAATGCTCAGGAAAGGCGACCAAAGGCAGATCTCTCAACTGGGACACGGAGACCAGTACTGTGGAAGGCCAGGTGCCAGGCCACCTAAGCAGGGTCCCTCATCGAGGGGCAGAGTCCCACTCTGAGGCAACACTTGGCTGCCTGGTTACCTGCCATTCATGGGCAGCTGGGCAGCACTGGAGAGGAGTCAGGGAGATAACTTGAATTTCTGGGGGTGAGACAGAAACAGAGTGTGCTGGCGTGGGCTCTCTGTGTCCCATGGTGAGTGAGTCTTCATGGCAGAGCCACTAGGGATGGGACAATGGTGAAGTTTCGCAGTGGGAGGGTAGAAAGGGTGGTGGCAGAGTGTGAGGCCCATGGTGGGAGGTGATGTCACTGCCCCACAGTAATGGATGGAGGCATAGACTGGCTGGGCTGGGGGCTGGAGAAGGGACGGGGCAGGGGCCCTGGGTGGGACCAGGAAGGAGTGGTGGCAGGGCAGTGGTGCCCACCTAGGGGGCTGGGCCTGGGGTGGGAGCTGGCAAGGGGTAGGAGGGCATGGCATCCCCACTGTGTCCCAGGTGCTACAGCACCTTTTGCTGCCTGCCTGACTGGGAATCATGCCACTTTGACCCACAGAATTGGCAGAGGAAAGAGGATAGCCCTAGGGACACACAATGTCAGCCTAGGAAAATGTGGGCAGCCCAGAGGGGTCCAGGTACAGCATGCCTGGCATGGGCAAGGTCCTAGCCAACATCAAAATAAAAAGAGAGACATATGAAGAAATGCCAGATTTTGGTTTGGTTTGGTTTTTTCAGTTTTTTGAGACAGGGTCTCGCTTTGTAGTTCAGGCTGGCCTTGAACTCACTATGTTGCCCAGGATAGCCTCGAACTCCTGGCAATCCTCCTGCCTCTACCTCCCAAGTGCTGGGATTACAAACATGAGCCACCACACCCAGTTTGTCAGATTTTTAATGTCAGATTTTTAAATCCACTTACCTGGGTGTGGTGGTGCACATTTGTAACCCCAGCACTCTGGGAGCCTGAGGCAGGAGGATCACAAATTCAAACCCAGGCTGGCAACTAAGTAACTCAGCAAGAGCCTGTCTTGAAATTTTAAAAGGCTGGGGATGCGGCTCAGTGTGAGAACTCTGGATTCAGCTCTCAGTACTGCAAACACACACATATGTAAGTGCACACACACATACACACACAAACTGGGGAAATATTTGTGATCCATCACAGGAGCCTAACACACAAAGATGAGCATAAAAATAACCCAATAAAAATGGGCAGAGGGCAGGTGTAGTGGCACATGCCTGTCATCCCAGCACTCAGAAGCCTGAGGCAGGGGGTCACCACGAGTTCAAGGGCAGTCTGAGCTACATAGTGAGACCCTGTCTCAACAAAATGAAACAAAATAAAACAAAAAAAAATCTTACTGTTCAGGATGACTTGAAGGCCCCAAATCCTGCCCGGGCCCTGGGGTGGGTGGAGCAGAGAGAAGAAAGAATTCCCAGTATCTAGCACTAATTTTTAAACCTCATGAGAATACATTTTCCATTCAGAAATTTAAAAGTTGGAGATAATGTGTATGGCTCTGCTGAGGAAGGAGAAAGAAGCCAAGTGCAGGAAAGTATTTACAGGCCGCCAGGTTTGGGTGGGACGAGGCACATTTCCTTATGTGTGGAGAATCTCTGGAAGGAGGACCATCTCCCACCACCAAGAAAAGTGCAAAGTTGCCTCAGGGGGGGTATGGCAGGGTGGAAGGAGATGGAGTGCCCTGTTGATCTTTCTGGATGTTTGATTTCTTTTTTTCCTCGTCTTTTCCTTTTGATTTTTTGAGACAGGATCTCACCATGTACCTTGAACTCACAGCAATATTACTGACTCAGCCTCCCAAGTGCTGCGAAATGAAGAGTTTGCAAGCAAGCCTCGGGTTGAACCATCACAGCCAGCTGGATGGTGGATTTCTGTATTTTTCATTGTTTACCATACTTATTTTTTTGAGCTTTTTCAAATTGAAAGAAAAAGATGCAGAAGGAGGCCATGACTGAGAGTAGGACTGGGCAGGTCCCCACCCTGTCCTCTCCTGTGCTGCTCATCGCTCTCCCTGAGGGCTCTTATAGTCTTTTTATTTTCCCCCCTTGGAGACAGGGTGTCACTGTGTAGTCCAGGCTGATCTCAAACTCATGTGATCCTCCTGCCTCAGCCCCCCAAGTGCTGGGATTACAGGTGCGTGCCACTATGCCTGGCTTTATCTCCACTTTTTTTTTTTTTTTTTTTTTTTTTTTGAGATAGGGTCTCACTTTGTAGTTCAGGCTGGCTCTGAGCTCACTATGTAGCCCAGGCAAGCCTCGAACTCAGCAGTCCTCCTGCCTTTGCCTCCCTAGTGCTGGGATTACAGGCATGAGCCACCACGCCTGGCTCTGTGTTATGTGGTGTTGATTGCTGGTGGGTGTGAGTCTCCACGCCCAGCATTGTATGTGGTTACTGGGGATCGAACTCAGGACCTTGCGCTCGCGAGGCAGGTGCCGGAAGCACTGAGCTAACCCTCCGGCCCTTTATCTCCACTTTTTGACCAAGGAAACTGAGGTACAGAGCTGCGAAGCGGCCTGCCCAGCATCACCAGCCAGTCCTGGGATGGCCCAGTACCCAGCAGCTGCCAAGCTCCATGTGAGAAGTGTCCCTCTCGCACCGGAAAGGCCTTCCACAGCCCAAAGCCCTCCCCTCTTGGGATCCCTGCCACCCATGCTCCCTCCCCGGGGACAGGCACTTGGGCACACGACAGAGACATCCGGGCCTGCTGTTCAGGCTGTTCCCTGGTTCCTGTGGCCCCGCCACAAGAAGGCAAGTTTCCTCTTCCCTCCAGCCCTACCACGAGTCTCACAGGGCCACCTTTACCCTGCACCCTACAGCCCCACTGTCCATCCCGACAGCTCCAACCTGCTGCTTTGACCATTTTAACCTCTCATCTTCCCTGAATTTGCTGGCATGCTTGCAACACTGGCTTGGAAGCTTTTCTGCCTGCATTTTCCGCCCTTTGGCCTCTTAGCAGAAAAGCAGCTACTCCCAGAGGCATCACCCACCACTCTAACTCCCCCCCCCCCCCCCCCCCCCCCCCCCCCCCCCCCCCCCCCCCCCCCCCCCCCCGCCTCCATTCGTCCATCTCTTCTCCACTGGTGCATTTCAATTGGGAGAAATGAAGAGTTTGCAAGCAAGCCTTGGGGCCCTCACATCAAGCACAGGACCTCACCTCTGTGCCTGGAGCAACCCTCAATAGCATTTTGTGTGTTTGTTTGCTTGTTTTTTATTTGTTTAGTGTGTCTCACTATGTACTTCAGGCTGGACTTGAACTCCCTATGTTGCCCACGCTGGGCTCAAACTCATGGCTATCCTCCTGCCTCAGCCTCCTGAGTGCTGAGATTATAAACCTAAACTAAAAATAAAGAGTAAGCCAGGGTGGTGGCTCACACCTGTAATCCCAGCACTGAGGAGGCAGAGGCAAGAGGATTGCTGAGTTCGAGGCTTGCCTGGGCTACATAGTGAGCTCAGGGCCAGCCTGAACTACAAAGCGAGACCCTGTCTCAAAAAACAAAAAATAAAAATAAAGAGTAAGAGGGCTGGGGATTTAGCTCAGTGGTTCCAGCACCTGCCTGTCAAGTGCAAGTTCCCAAATTCAGTCCCTAGTACCACATACCACAATGCCGGGTGTGGTGGCTTATGCCTGTAATCCTAGGAGGCAGAGGCAGGAGGATTGCTGTGAATTCAAGGCTAGCCTGGGCTACATAGTGAGTTCAGGTCCACCCTGAACTGCAAAGTGAAACCTTGGTTCAAAAAAAAAAAACCAAAAACTACAAATCAATCAAAATTGCAATTCCCACTCTACCTCCACCTTCCCATTTTCAGTGTCAGTTTTACTTGTTGCCTGACAGGTTCTCACTTTGTAGTTCAGGCTGCCCCTGAGTTTACTATGTAGCCCAGGTTAGCCTCAAACTCTCCTCAATCCTCCTGCCTCTGCCTCCCGAGTGCTGGGAATACAGGCATGAGCCACCACACCCAGCATTGTGGTATGTGGTACCAGGGAATGAACTCAGGGTCTTGCGCTTGCCAGGCAGACTCTGGAACCACTGAGCTAAATCCCCAGCCCAGACTTATTTCTAATTTAGGTGTTTGTCCCCATGCCCAGCATCCCCAGCCCTTTAATCTCTCCTCTGCCACCCCTCACAAAGGGCAGAGGTGAGGCTGGCAGCCATCCTCATAGTCAAATATCTGACTCTAAATTCAATTTCACACAGTTTAATCACCTAATTGCACACACACACACACACACACACACACACACCCCTCCCCCAGGGTGGAGGTTGTTAGCAAAAGTGATTCGCAGCATCCTGGCCAGCCTAGCAGAAAATTGGTGTCTCAGCCAGGAATTTGAGAGGCAGAGAGTAGAGGACCACAGCAGTGGGCTGCCCCTGCCCAACACCACCCTGTCCTGCCAGGCCCAGGACTTGCCCACACAAACATGGGGTACCATGCTGTCCCCATGTGGGAAGGTGTGGGGGCCCCGCCTACTTCCTGGGACATCTCTGCTCCATGCTGACCTCAGCAGGTCTGTGCCTTCTTTATTCCTTATTTTTAATTTATGCTTTCATGTGGGGACACACACAATACAGAAAAAATAAATGGGGGAGGGCATTTGAGATAAGGTCTTGCTCTGTAGTCCAGGCTGGCCTTGAACTCACTTCATAGCCCATGGCAATCCTCCTGCCTCAGTCTCCTGAGTGTTGAGATTACAGGCATGCACTCCCATGCCCGTTTTATGAAAAAAATTTAATCCAAAATATACACAGGTTTGCAGCTAAATGAGGCCCTCTTTACCCAACCCTGATTCCAGCCTGCTAGTACCCTTCCCCAAGTATAAACACTGCTCTCAGTTAGCCATTTTGACCTTTTGTCTTCCCAAATCGCCAACCTTGGGCACACCCCTGGCCTTTGCCCCACGGTGGGGACAGAGACTTTGTTTTTTGATGCATGTGCTTCACACAGATGATTGGATCCCTATCCATACTCCTCTGTCACGAGGCTGCTTTGGCTTTGTTTTTCCTCTTTGTTTCAGAGACTTCCTGCCGGGAGCTCCTCAAGGGCTGCCCAGGGGTCAGTACCTGATAATAACCACAACTCACTGTCAGGGTCAGGGCCGGAATGAGCACATTTCAGTTCCTTTCCCACTCCCTTGTATTTTTCTAACATACGCTTCATTTATTCATCTTATAACCCTTTATAAAGTTCATTATCATGTATACAGCTTGAAAAGCAGGCTACTAAGCCAAAGAACATATAAAAGATGTGAGACGATTATACCAAGTCAAGGTACACTCTTTTTTTTTTTTTTTTTTTTTGCTTTTTGGAGACAGGGTCTCGCTTTGTAGTTCAGGCTGGCCCTGAGCTCACTATGGTGCCCAGGCAAGCCGCCACGAACTCAGCAATCCTCCCGTCTCTGCCTCCCGAGTGCTGGGATTACAGGCGTGAGCCACCACGCCCAGCATTATATGTGGTAACCGGGGATTGAACTCAGGTCCTT